>JACEII010000214.1:14681-47803 GCA_014332785.1 Antheraea mylitta
CCCCGCCTCATTCCCTAACTCTCCCTCCCCATTCCCCCGCCTCATTCGCTAATTCCCCCGTCCCCCACTCTCCCGCCTCATTCCCTAATCCCCTCTCTCCACATTAACAATTCCCCCTCCCCTCGTCATTCTCACTATCCCACCTTCTATATCAACTATCTCTTTCTAAGTTTTCTGTTTGTAATATGAGAGACCAAGAAGATCGATTTTGACTGGATTGTCACTGACAGAAAGCTCATGTTATAATGAATTAACATGGGCTATTTGTATTATGTTCAAAACAAATGTTTCAAAAATTAAATTCATTAAATTTTGTACACTGGATATATGTTAGGTTAGTTCGAAATAGATACTTATACATTTTGTGAAAAATAAACTTTCATATGATTAAAATGTGATCGTCCAACTTTCTAAAGTTTTCCTTTTGAAATGTTTATTTCCAGTTTTCTACAATAAAATGAAAGAAATCCACATTGGTTTTATAAAAAAAAGAACTGATAATTTTGAGCTGAATTTTAAGTGTATTTTTAGATGACTATTGTAATAATAGTCATTTAAAAATACACTTAAAATTCAGCTCAAAATTAACACTTGTTATAAGTAAAAAAATAAACATAAATAAAAGAGAAAAAAATGTGGCAACTATACTAAATATGAACGAATTTCTGTATGCTAGTTTTTTTTACTAGTCTTACTTATACAAAATCACAACTTAGGTTTTAAAGCAATTTTAATTAATTTTTAATGTGATATTAACACATTGAGATCATTCTATAAATACTTTACAAAACTTGGGTTTAATACTAATGGGCCTGCCCGACATTGTTCTGTCCGGAGAATAAGAATTCCTGTAATCCAAAGGGAACGCCACCTACTGGTGGATTTATGAATCTAAACCATTCTTGAATCCACCGGAAAACGCGTAATAAATTTCATTAAAATTGGTTCAGCCGTCTTTGAGTTCAGTAACGTACAGAAGTATTAGATAAATATAAAGATTCTT
This sequence comes from Antheraea mylitta, assembly GCA_014332785.1. Classification (NCBI taxonomy): domain Eukaryota; kingdom Metazoa; phylum Arthropoda; class Insecta; order Lepidoptera; family Saturniidae; genus Antheraea; species Antheraea mylitta. The sequence goes on from JACEII010000214.1 coordinate 15,685, forward strand.
GTAGTGTAATTTAACATGAAATTAAATATGCAAGTCGAAAAATACTCACGTGCTTAGTAAAACGCGTGTGGTGTCGCCGGCAGAGGCGAGTATAGGTGTATATCGTACAGTTTCATGTGCAACGAGTGCGGGAAGAAGTTCGTGAACAAGACTCGACTCCGGGACCACATCGACTGGGAGCACCTCAATAAGATCAAGTTTAGGTGCCAGCTCTGCAACAAGGTATCTGGCCTTCCATGACTCTTCCCTGATCTACTGATTCCTCTTTGACTCTCTGACTTCTCTTTGACCCCCTCACTCCTCCTTAACTTCTGGACTCTTCCTTGATTCCCCTGTCTCCTCTGGGACCCCTGAAACCCAGACCATTTTTTTTTTGTTTTTAACTTGGGGAAATCTATTATGGATACCCACCATCCCGGGGGAGAGAGTGAGCTATGTCCGACTCGTGCGGACTAAAACCTCACGGTGTACCGACAAACCGCTATTGTTGGGGCGGCACGAGATCGACCTTGCCAGTCACCTTGTAGAGCCACCTCGACGCTCCTCCGGGCTCCTACTTATAGAGAGGCAGACTGGGTACACACCAGCTGCCTCCCCTCGTCCGCCGGACCTGTGCAATGAGGGGATGAGCCCCCCGACTACATCCCCTCAGGTTCGGCTACGGTGGCAAGAGGAGTTCGGCAAAGCGCCGCCTCCTCCCGCCTATCTTCCGTTGGCGGAGAGGGCCACTTAAAGGGTCTACCTCGCGAGCCCTCTCCGCCGCCTCCTTTTGCGAGATGACCTCTTCGCAGAAGGAGGCCATTGCTCGCGACGACGCTACCGAGCATGAGGGAAACCACACTCGGCAGCGACAAATTCCCCCCTACCGCCGCCGCCAAGTACGCCTTTGAAACCCAGACCAGTGCTGACCCCCATTGACCACCACCTGATCCCCGACAAGACTATCCAAGTTTGTTTTATTCATAGAAAGCTATCATTAAAAGAAAGCATTTAGGAAGTAGTTAAGGTTTTTCTTTTTCAACGCACAGTTTATTATATACATATAAGTGATACGTTTGTCCGTTCGTAGCCGTTCAAGTGTCACACGTCGCTGTACGTGCACTTGCAGAATGTGCACAAGAGCAAGGAAAAAAAGGACAACCTGTGTCACGTCTGCGGCAAGTCCTACCAGGTGAGTCACTTTGTTGTTTTCCTATCTGTTTTCTTCGGAACGAAGCTTCTTGAAGCGGTCTGTGGTAGGAGTTAAATGGTAGAAATCGTCACGCAACAAAAAAGCGTTATGCTCTTCTGTTTCTCTCTCAAGGCGACTTTATGCATTTAGGTTGATGAATTATAGTTAACTTTATAAATAAAACAGCGCCTTCCTTTGCCACACTGTGGAAACTAAAATTAATTGACTTACGAAGGTTAACACAAAGATAGGGCGCCATCTATCGGGTTATTTCACGAACAGTTGTATAACTTAAATACTGAACGTGTGGACTTTTATGTGTTATTTTTTATGAGTTTTATAATTCATTAATTTGCCCTTTTTTAATTTAATTTTTAATAAATGAATATTCCTCCCAAGATATTTTAAAATATTTTAGATTTCATTTCTTACTTTACGTTCTTTGCATTGAAAAGATGATAAGGAATAACAAAGACAGAATCGCATGGGAGGGGAGTAACGCTTTTTGGTTACGTGACGAATACTAGTTTTAATATATAGTAGTAAAATAGTAATATACTACAAGTTTCTAGCGACCATTTCAATAACTCTCCATAGAGTTTTTGTGGTAGACCCCGGTTCTGTTAACACGTTCCGTGTTACGTGTACCACCGGTGGTACAATATAACCTTTATCTTTGGGCCACGTGTACCACCGGTGGTGCACGTTAAACTTGATCTTTAGGCCACGTGTACCACCGGTGGTACACGATTTAATAACTATTGAAAATGAAAGAATTACTTATGTCATTTTATGTATGATGTTGTAACATAATATTATATGATAATACGTTATGTTTACCGGTGAAGCTGTAAAGGCCCTACAGACCAATAGCGTGAACAATTCTAAAAAAAATATATGATACGACAACAATCTTTAGTCAAAATATGAAATGGCGTGAAGGACATGTCAGGAAAAAATTGCTTGGCACGAAACGTGTTAACATAAGCAAAGCCCTAAGTAAAAGTATGTGATGTGTATGTTGGTAGAATGCGGCGAAATTGAAGTATCATATAGTCGCGATGCACACAAGCGAAACCCCATACAGATGTGCGCACTGCGCCGCCGCATTCGGCTGGTACTCCAGCCTCTACCGACACGTGAGAGAGGTACACTACAAGGTAACACAAATACTTATGTTAAGTGATCATATTCATAACTATGTAATATCTCATCTGATTAACTCTGTAAAGTTATTGAAAATATGTTGCCAATATTAGGGAGAAAGTCTCACTGCTAAAATCGAAATCAATTATATTTTATTTCAATTTGTTGGTGGTAGAGCCTATTACTGGTTTCAGCATGAATGGGTCGGCTCGCTCGGGGTAGTACCACCCAACACACAGAAAACCGACGTCAAGTAACAGTACTTGCGTTTCTTTCGGTCAGTGAGAGCGCCGGAGACCCACTTACCCTCCCCTTCCCTTGTTCTCCTCATCACCCCAACACAGGCTGGCAACCATATATATATCAAAATTACAACCGGGTCGGACAAATAATCAACTCAACTAGAAAAACCGGAAAAAACTCGATCTGGCTTATTTTTCCAAACATATTTAGTTGCATTCGTTTCTGGTGAATTAATAGAGAGAGGCGTCATTTCCAGACATCATCGTCATTCACATATTGATTCACCCTACAATTGCATTTAGGCATTAAAACCCGCTTGACGCTGTGGTTAACTTAATATGCGACAAATCGGTAATATAATTTGAGACTTTGTTATAAAATCTTACACTATTATCTAAAAAACTGTTACTGATCTTAGTGAATCTGAAACATGGATGAGCAGTTTGTCATTATTTCCAATGTTTAAATTATAATAATCTTTAGGGCAGAATATACCTAATTCCAGAAACTAAGCCTTTAATGATTCGCGAGGCCCCATACTATAAATTGCTTGAACTGCCTTGCTCCGAATTTAACCCACTACCAAAGATGCCGTCCAAGTATTACGTAAGCAGAAGTTTTGTAATTTCTGTCCGCTCCCTCCACCAGCTCAGTAAAAGTAAGCAATACTCTACCTCCTCAAGCGTACATAAATATTTTTAAATCTGTTATGGTTAAATAAATAAATATTGCTGACGTAACCACCAATCAAACCCTCCATCCCCTATGTCATCAAAAATAAGCAAATCAAGGAACCCCCATCAGTGCTTACGTAATACTTGAATGGCCCCCAATCTCAATGACACATGTAATATTTGTTTTTATCTAGATTACACGTATACTAATTATTATTATTGCAGATGAAAGTGCAGCCGAAGAAGACGAAGAAAGTGAAAAAACTTGGGGTTGAAATTCTCCCTCAGATACTTCCCCAATAGTAAATATTCCCTGATCTTTACTGAACGTTGTGTAATCTATATTTGTACTGTCATGGAAGCGAATAATGTTTTTTAATACATTCTAAAAATACGCTTCCTGAAACTTACAACTCGAATGTGATACAAGAGATCTGAATAAATTAAGTATTTCTATTTTTGAGTTTTCTTTACTTTTTTTGAGAACACTTACTTTACACCGCGGTATCATCTGCAAATGTCGGTTAACACGTTCTTTGTTACGTGCACCACCGTTATACGTACACCGGTACACATTACATTTAAATATTAGGTCACGTGTACCACCGGTGTTATACGTTAAACTGGATCTTTAGGTCACGTGTACCACCGGTGTTACACGTTAAACTTGATCTTTCGGTTACATCTACCACCGGTGGTACACGTTAAACTTGATATACGATTATATGTACCATCGGTGGTACTTAATCTTTAGGTCACGTATACTACCGGTGGTACTTAATCTTTAGGTCACGTGTAACACCAGTGGTATTTGATCTTTAGGCCACATCTACCACCGGTGGCACACGGTTTTATAACTGTCGAAAATGAAAGAATTGCTTATGTCATATATGTATATATGATGTTGTAATGTAATATTGTTTTAAAAATACGTGACTGTAGTTCGGTGAAGTTGTGAAAGCCCGTCAGACCAATAGATAGTTAAAAAATAAAACTATAGTATAATACATCTATTTTTTGGTCAAAATATCAAATGGCCTTGAAGGACATGTCAGGCAAAAATGTCTTGGCATGGAAAGTGTTAATTCATCACTTTATACCATTGATGTACAAATCCCAAGATGCACACTTAACATCTCACAACCGGCACACAAAAATGAGTGCACAATTTAATTTTACATTTCAAATTGTCTCGCATCGCTTGCGTCCTTGTACAAAGAACTTTAAGTCGTTCAGGTAACGTTGAAATAGCAAAATCAAAGTTTACCGCATAACTATAACTACGTATGTGTTTTTGCGAGTTTTTGCTGTTGGTTTTGAGCGCTATTTTTATTCGAAACTGTGTTTTGGGTTTTTATATGTAATGTTTTTATCGATTCAGGTCGATAAGGGAAAGAAACGAAACCCTTCCGCTTTCATGTGTAAGCGTGTATGCATGCACGTGTGTGGGGGTGATATGTGTAATGTTGTAGTGATTTAATATTTTGTGCTCCTGTATCGTGCGAGCAGCGTATTCAAGGGCTCCACGCCGAGGGAACGGACCTAGGCTTGAACTGTTGCCGAGGGGGTCTAATCTGATGTGCAGGAGCGAAATTTACCCCCATAAATAGATGGCAATGTTTCATACACATAATGTGTAGTTACGACCTATCAGTTTAATTGATGTTTATAGGTATAGCTGTATCCCTTAGAAACATAGCTTAAAGTTTTTAACTTAACTAGTATGATAAATGTGGGAGTGAGTTTGTTTTTTGATGTGAAACATCTATAGCCGCATCCTAAACCTGATTTTGGCTTGGCAAAGTGCGGCGACAGAGCACAAACTTGCACTATTAACGAAATACTCAACGTTTGCAATCGTATCTGCATAAACATAAAATTCGAATTGTTTTTATTTAATATTGTTACATCACGCACATGTAAGAAAGACTCGCAGATGGAAATGTTTTGTCAACTTCCTACCACATTGAAAACACTGGTTCTCGTCCGATTACCGAAGTTAAGCAATGTGGGACGCAATCAGTACTTGGATGGGTTACCGTCTGGGAACACCGCGTGACGTTGGCCTTTTACTGCTCAAATTAATCTTCAGTATTTTTATAATGAATTTGTAATGTTTTGAAATTGGGTATACCATAATATAATATTTTTCTAGTGTCATGGATTTTTTTTAAATCTTATAAATATACATCTTATAAATATACATATAAACAAAAATACTGGATAGATATCCATTATATGTTTTTTTTTCTCCATAGATACTGCTTCTTATCTAAAGTAAGTATCTATCTTGAGCTAATATATTTTAAGAAACTACTTTTTTTTATAAGTACTACGCGTTAAGCATCTGAAGTGGGGCAAGCGGTATGGTGTGCATACGCAGAAGAGTGGAGATAAATAGTTCTGTTTATCAAGAAATTCTCTTACACAAAATCTTTTTTTTCCTCTGTATATAAAATATATTATTAAGATAAGAAAAAACGCCGACGACGTTTAAAATATATTTTGATGTGAAACATCTATAGGTGCACGTAAACCTGATAGCGTGGCGAGTGTGTGACACGTGGCGACACGATGCCATGCACAAGCAACTGTCACAATTTTTCACGTGCAACAATTTTTTTAACGAAAATCCAAAAAGTACTAACACCTTAAGTTTACATTCTCATTATATGTATAGACTAGCCTCTGCCCGCGATATCGTTTGCGTGGAATAGATACACTAACACGCAGCAGTTCTTAAAAGGAAACAACATCCCGATTTTGAAACATTTTTCATTTGTGCTCCGCTCCTATTGGTCTTAGCGTGATGATATATAGCGTACAACCATTCTCGATGAATGAGCTATATAACACTGAAAGAATTATTCAAATCGGTCCAGTAGTTCCTGAGATTACCCCCTACAACGTCACAAACTCAAACTCACAAACTTTACCTCTTTATAATATTAGTATAGGTAGACTAATTCACTCGTACAAATTCGTTTGCGCCAAATCGGTTGTTACTGCCGGTTTCAAATGTATTTCCATATGCTATAAATCTTAAAAAACGCTAGAACTCGATTGTAGCACCACCTACGGGCTTACGAATTTATATCTCCAGAGGCAAAGCTTCCTTGGGAAATAATTCTAGAAAGGAAAAAAATTCTTACAATACATCTATACTAATATTATAAAGAGGTAAAGTTTGTGATGTTGTGACGTTGTAGGGGGTAATCTCAGGAACTACTGGTCTGATTTGAATCATTCTTTCAGTGTTATGTAGCTCATTCATGGAGAATGGTTATAGGCTTTATATCATCACGCTAAGACCAATAGGAACGGCGCATAGATGAACAATATCTAAAAATCGCGATGTTTTTTCTTTTTGAGAACTGCTGCGTGTTAGTGTATCTATTCCACGCGAACGAAGTCGCGGGCAGAGGCTAGTAGGTTATAATTACATTTCCAGAAATGATTTCATTAAACTTAGGCGGTGGCACTGATATATAATAGTTAATTAGTATCCTGTAAATGCACGCAATTAAAGAATTATCATTTGATTGTCTACATCCAGTTAGCAGATAACTAAGGATGTAGTTATAAATGTGAAATCGTATTATATCATGGCATTTCTGACTGTATAGCGAAGTGGTATACTATGCTACTGAATATAATAATATTTGTTTTATCTCTCGAGGTATCAAATGGCCAACTCTATGACACGTTTACTGGAAATGAAATATCAAGATCTAGGTTCAACGAGTTAGAACGAGCCGGCCTAGTTCCGTGAGTCTGTGTGTTTAATTTTTTGAAGTGAAAACTTGTTTAAGCGCTTAGAGCGGTATTTTTGACAGGAGAAAGACTTATAATTTCGCTTTTTTTATAGGACTACGCTATTGACCTAGCAAGGTCTTAATAACTTTACCGGACTACTAAGGCGAACGCTTAAGGCACTCACCTGACTTTATTGAGTAGTCCGGTGAAGCTTTTAAGACCTTGCTAGGTCAATAGCGTAGATAGTTCGAGGAAAAAAAAACCGACTATACTTGACAACTAACTTAAGGTGCACGGCACACCTCGGCTTGGGCTGCCTGATACGTGCTATTCGCGACCTATCTGAGCTGATCCAAGCTAACTATTCATATATATGTGTTGTTGGAACATATATGTGTACCAAGCATACATACCTCAACAACTTTTGTATAGATTTCGTATCCGATACTTTGTTAAACTATTTCAGTTCGATAAGGGGAAGAAACAAAACCCTTCCACTTTCATGTGTAAGCGTGTATATGTGTAATGTCGCTGCAGTGATGTAAGATTTTGTGTCACTGTATCGGGCGAAAATATAATTTAGCGTCACGACATGCTAGGTAAGAATGAGCGGCCGTATTGCTTTAAAAAATTCAAAAGTTAGATGTAATTCGCCATATTTGTTTTGTATTTTATATGCGCCTTCCATGCTTACGGTGGCAAAACTGTTCACTAGATAACAATGAACCGCTGCAGTTGGGTTATATCACTTCGCTGAATGTATTCTATCGTCCATATCGTGAACAATTATCAAATATATTTACCATGACATAACCACATGGGCTAAGTTACGTCGATACAATTTTTGATACGTTCCATCCCTGTACAGTTAAGTCATACTGTGGTTAAAGTCGCGGTATGCTATGGCGGCCGTTTTGACGTATGTTCGGTCATAAACTTGAAGTATGGTAGATATAACTTTATAATGTTAGTTATCACTTTTTTTTTTTTTTACTTGGGGAAATCCCTTATGGATATCCACCCTCCCGGGGGAGAGAGTGGCTTATGTCCGACTCGCACGGACTAAAACCCCACGGTGTACCGACAGACCGTGATGTTGGGGCGGCAAGGGATCGGTCTAAGCTATTCCCCTTAGATAGCCGCCCCAACGGTCCGCCCAGCGGAAGGTGGCCGCCGGGCTCCTACCTATAGAGAGGCAGCTGGGCACATACCAACTGCACCCCCCCCCCCACGTCCGCCAGACCTGTGCAATGAGGGGATGAGCCCCCCGACTACATCCCCTCAGGTCCGGCTACGGTGGCAGGAGGAGTTGGGCAAAGCGCCGCCTCCTCCTGCCGGTCCTCTGATGGCGAAGACGCCCACTGAGGGGGTCCGCCTCGCGGGCCCTCTCCGCCGCCTCCTTTTGCGAGATGACTTCCTCGCAAAAGGAGGCCACTGCTCGCCATGCCTGCTTGCTGCCGAGCATGGACAAAACCACGCTCGGCAGTGACAAATCTTCTCCTACCGCCACCGCCAGAGTGCGGCGCTCCACCTCCCATGCAGCACATTCAGACAGAGTGTGCTGCGCAGTATCCTCTTCAGCGCCGCACTCGTGACAGGTGGCGGTCGGATCCCTGCGAGCGATCCGGTGCAGGTACCACCTGAAACAACCGTGTCCAGTCAGCACCTGCACCAGTCTGAACGTCAGGGAGCCCCACTCGCGACCAATCCACTCCCGCAGGACCGGGCGGACGGCGTCAACGGTGTACGTTCCGTAGCGCGCGTCCGCCAGGTCCTGCATCCACCTCTCGACTGCCTCCTCCCGCAACTGCCGTCTCTTACACCCTATCTCCCTGGGAGTCGGAGGCTCCCCACTACGTTTCCTCGCCGCCGTAAATTCGTACACAGCGGCGAGAACACCTGTCTCCAGCTCCCAAGGAAGGGAGCCGGCGAGCGCAAAGGCCGCCGCCGAGGACACCGTCCGGTATGCCCGGATCGTTCTCAGTGCCACCGTGCGCTGCACTCTGCGCAGCGTGCGCACGTTGGCGGCACCGAGGGCGTCTGCCCAGACCGGTGCCCCGTAGACGGCCATCGCCCGCACGACACCCATGAAAAGTCGCCGGCACCCGGCACCCGGCCCCCCAATATTGGGGAGCAACCGGCCGAGTGCCGCCGCCGCTCCAGCAATTCGCGGACCGAGCCCCGCAAAATGGGGCTCGAATCGCCAGCGCCCGTCCAGGGTGAGGCCCAAATACTTCATTTTGGCCCCCACCCTGATCCGGGCGCGATGTTAGTTATCACTGTGTCAAGTTTCGTCAAAATTGGTTTAGTACTTTTAGAGTGATACGTGTTTACAGGGACAGACAGACAAATAAACAAAAATTGTAAATCTATTATTTTTGCCTTTTATATCGATAACAAAGACCACCTTGATTGTAATTTCCAAAAAAATATTTAATGTACAGATATCTTGATTTAACACCGAGATTGAAATTAAAATGTATAGTTGGATATCTGGTCTATTATTGATATACGTTGTAGGTGGTAGAATGTGTCGGCTCGCCCCCGGTACTACCACTCGATCTACAGAAACACCCACGTGAAGTATCAGTGCTTGCATTGTTGCGTTTCGTTCGGTCAGTGAGAGCGCTGGAGGGTCACCTTCCCCTGGAGGGTTTGTTTATTTGGCTGAACATGCTAGTCTCAGGTACTATTGGTCCGGTTTAAAAAAAATCTTTGAGTGTTATATAGCTCGCTTTATCGAGAAAGGCTATATAGCATCACGCTAAAACCAATATGGGCGCAGCACCTATGAATAATGTTTCAAAATCGTTTTTTTTATTCGTTTTGCGAGCTTCCGTTACGTGCTAAAAGTAACTATTTCACGCGGATGAAGTCGCGGGCTGAGGCTATTTATTAATAAAAATAATTGACGGCCTTCGTTCGCTACATTGTATTCACGTCATGCCACAGCACACAAATTACAAAGATTCGGTTTAAAATCTAATAAATTTCGTAATTAAACATTAGCTTCCTTTTGCATCGGAAATAACAGTTTAACATGCAAAAATGTTATCCATCTTACAACTACAATCAGATTTGATATCCTCGGGAAGCAATAATAATGTAACAAAAAGCGATAACATTTATTATATACTAGCTGACCCGTGCAACTTCGTTTGCACCAAATCGGTTATTACCGGTTTCAATTGTACTTTTAAATGTAAATGACCTTAAAAAAACCTAAAACCCAATTGCAACGATATTTAGCAGTGATTCCTATCCAGGGACTCACTCAAACATATACCCCGTTGGTATGTGAGAAATCTTCATTAAATTTCCTTTTTTTGTTGAACTAACTACGCTATTGGCCTGGCAAGGCCTTAACAGCTTTACCGGACTACAAAACATTAAATTTACATTTTGATTTAGTAGTTTGTTTTGTAAGAATTTGTAAAGTATTCATGAAATCTGCATACAAACTTATTCTTGTTCAATTTATTTTACTTTTGACATATAAACCACCTTTTCGACTAAAATATTGAACTTGGGATAATATATCTATCTAACGGTGAAAGAATTTTCAGAATCGTATCAATAGTACCATGAATTGCCAGAAAACTAAACTTTATAATCATCATTATATAGTATAAAACAAAACCCCCTATTACGTCTGTTTGTCTATTCGCGATAAACTCAAAAAGTACTGAATGAATTATCATGCGTATTTCGCCAATGGATAAAGTGATTAATGAGGAACGTTTTAGTATATAATTTTTCAAGGATTCTTATTATAATCAAGCCGGGACTTTTGTCGGGCCCGCTAGTATTAGTGTAAATATAGGTATATTATAGTATGGTAATTGCAAACACCTAAACAAATTATTTTTAATCGTTGATTCAAAAACCTGAACCAACAAGGCTTAAAAAAAATTTAAAGAAGTAATCCTATCAAATATCGAAACAACATACGTACTGACAGAACTCTAATTGAGATTCAAAATATTTCAATTTAGCGCTATTTATAGACCCTTTTAGATATCTTGACTGCTAACCGCATTCTTAGACTATGTTCCACTAGAAGCTCACAACGCTCAAGCTCACGACCGCGGGTTTTCCCGTTCCACTAGCTCGCGAGCGTTACGATCGTAAGAGCTAGTGGAACGCATTTGTGGGCGTTTTGAGCGTTCAGATAAATAATAAAAATGGCGATCTAAACAAAATAAAACAAAAGCTTTGAGAGGTTAAGTTACACTTTGTAAGTCTTAACAGTAAATTCAAATAATTATTAAATTCATTTCAGTATATTAAAGAAACAATGTATAATTCAATTTTTTAATTTTAATCATCATAAAAACATAAAAAAATGACCTTATTGGTTAAATGAAAAATATTAAATTACCATGAAATGATTATAAATTAATTTTTAAATTGAATTTTAGAATTCACAACATTTTTTCAAAAGAAGTAAAATTATCAAAACTTTATTAACATATTTCATTTACGTATTTCAATACAATATGTTATTTAATATAAATATCCTATAATTAATGACATTCTCACGGTCGCCATCTTTATTGAGAATCCCGCCAATTTTGTCAACGCTCATATCTGACCCACCTCCAGACATGGGGCGTCGTGAGCTTCGCGTGGGCGTATATTATGATGTCATCAATGACGTTTTCGCCACGACCGCAACGCTCGTGGTTTTCTAGTGGAACGGCGAAAAGGGCGTTGTTAGTGTTGTGAGCTTCTACTGGAACGCGCCCTTATTATCTAATAATGAAACTCATTTATTATACTAATATTATTTGTTATTTATGTGAAATAAGTAATTAATTAAACATCATCATTTAATATGTCTTAGATATTATTTATACAATAATACAAATTTCAGCTATATCCCAGTGAAATTATGGTTATAATCGATCCAGCTGTTACGGAGGTTACTCTCAACAAACAGCCAGAGAAGCAAAATTTTAAAAAAATGCTGTTATCATTAGCGTGTATACATTCATATCTAATCAGTAAAAAGCTGTTAGTTTGTTTTATTATATGTATAGAAGATAGACCATTAGAAGCAGTAGGATACATCATCATCATCTTACCCTCATCTCACCTAAGTGTGGTCGTCACATTTTTCCTTTCCATTCTCCCCTATCAGATGTCATCTCAGTATTCACACCTTTTTTATATACACACTATTTTTCACACAATCCATCCATACCTCTTTCAGCCTTCCTCTACAACTGTGTTCATCCACCATCAAACTCTAAACTTTTCTAGGTACACGATAGGAGCAATCAGATACATGGGGCTGAAAATCGAATACAACAGCATCTTAGAAGGTAGAGGTGTTGTCCATTTTTTTTTTTTCGATCTGACTACTCTATTGACCCAGGAAGGTCTTAACAGTTTCACCGGACAATTAGAGGTGTTGTCCAATAGTGGAATAACTACATTAGTGTTACTGTTAAATTCTAGTTGGTGCGCCATGGAAATACCTTCGTGTAGGGCGAAAGAGCCTCGAAGAATGGACAACACTTGCAACAACTTACAGAGACCGTCACGAGGAGCGTCCTTAACGCCGTATAATAGACTGCTGCCTCCAATTTTTGGTGCCGATGGTGGACTTAAAACCGCTAAGTCTGGTCGACCTTTACCAAACGCTAGAAGCTTACGAGTTGCTTTAGTACCTGATGGCAGAATTGGTTAGTTGATTGCATTTGATCTCTTTTGTTTTCCGCTATTCTCCCGGCTAGTTGTTCTTAAAGTGAGTGGCATACAAATCCCTATGAACGTATCCCAGTACATTAATTGCTTCACCTCCTAAGGCCTAAACTATATTGATCGAGATGAGGTGAAAAACCCAGTGTTCAGTAGTGTTTTTAAAACGGCCCAAGTATTTTTAGTATTTTTTTTTGTAAATGAAAAACTCAACCAATATTCGTGAAGTGAAAAATTATTTAGGCGCGATGAGCCATATTTTTGGCTGGAGATAAATTTGTAATTTCGCGTCATGACATACTACATCAGCAGGACCGGCCGTATTGCGCTTGCGTGGTTTACGTGAGACTAGCGACGTATAACCTACGTATAGTGGCCTATGTAAATGTAATATTGGTACTGTGACAATAGTTATATGTAATTTAATATTATTTTATCAGCTAGCCCCAAGTACACTCAGTTGGTGACGAATCTCAATGTACTTATCGTCGGTGACGTATCATCGGTTCATGACACTGTGACGTACGTCACGGCTGCCATCAGCTGCTGTACTCCTGGTAACTATATAAATATAACGATATTTTAATTCATTCCAATTAATTCTCTAGTCACGCAAAAACCTCGAATTGCTATGGAGACGGTATAAAGAGCTTGTTGAATAGAAGAAACTGTTTTCTTCCTAAATTTTTGTTTTAAAAGTCATGCCATCACTACTTACTACAAAACGAAGTCCTCCGCTGCGTCTGTCTGTCTGTTAACGATAACTCAAAAATTACTGAATGGATTTTCATGCGGTTCTCATAATAGGTGGAGTGATTCACGATGAAGGTTTAAGTATATAGTTTGTCAAGATTTTTTGTGAATTGGTTGAAATATAAAGATAGTTGTTGGACGTGTCCAGAAGTCAGGTCAATTGGGAGCTTTCGTCCAAAACGCTGCCTAATCCCTTTGAGATATAACAAAACAATGGAAATAATAAACAATGCACACGAAATTTCATTAAATCAACTAGCATAGTATAATACAATGCTTATGTTCACTAATGTTATAATTGTAAAGCGATGATGGCGCTATAGTTAACGTATTTGAGCATTATGTAGGAATCTTGTACATGAGCCGAAGTTTTCGGTAAAGGAAAACATTACAGTACCTACCAGTTTTTTAGGTAATACTTTTAGGTTTTATATAAACGCCGAAAGCACTTTTTTTAGGTGATAGAGCCCCGCTGAAGCTATTTTTGGTTTCAGCATGAATGGGTCGGCTCCTCCGGGGTAGTACCACCCCTCTCACAGATAACCGACGTGAAATAACAGTGCTTGCATTGTTGTGTTTCGTTCGGTCAGTGAGAGAGCCGGAGGCCCACGTCCCTTCCTCTTTCCTTCTTTCCCTTTCCTTCTCCTCCTCCTTCTCCCATATACAGGTTGGCAACGCGTTTGCGACGTCCCTGATGTCGCTAGTGTCTATGGACGGTGGTGATCACTTAGCATCACGTGACCCAGCAGTTCATTTGCCTCCTTTGATATAAAAAAAAAAACACTGATTGCTTTCAGCTCGAATGGGTCGGTTCGCTCGGGGTAGTGCCACCTTCTCACAGAAAACCGACGTGAAGTAATAGTGCTTGTATTGTTGCATTTCGTTCGGTCAGTGAGAGCGCCGGAGGCCCATCTCCCTGCCTCTCCCCACTCCCTTGTATTTCCTCTCCTTATCCCCCCATTCCCCCAAAATACAGGCTGGTAACGCACTTGCGACTCCCCTAGTGTCTATGGATGGCGGTGATCGCTTAACATCAGGAGACTCATCTGTTCGTAGGCTTCTTATATAATATAAAAAAAAATAATTAAAAAAGCACATTACCGATTTGCTGGATAGTAAGTTCAAGCATCATGTCAAGCGGGCTTTAATGTCTAAAGGCTAAGGTGGATTAATATGTGGACCATGGTGACGTCTGGAAATGACGTTCCTCTCTGTGTATCCAAGAACGAATGTAACTATCTATGTTTTTAAAATATGTATTATGAAAAGATAAGCCGGATCGACTTTCATGCCAGTTCTTCTCGATGACTGGGTTGTTTGTCCAAGCGTGGTATCTTTGACGTCCATAAACGCCTTCTCAGGACCGAAATTGAATAATGTATTTTTGATTTTGAGTTAATGAGTATCTTGCTTAGGTGGCAGATCAGATCCTCGGTGTATGCCGATAGATGTGGCTGCTGATGATGTCCATCTACGGAGAAGTAACATCAGATGCCTTAACCTGACCAGAGCTACTACTTATCAACGTCTAGGATGCGTCTCGAGGGCTGTGCCTTCGGAGAGGGTAAGTTTCAACTGTGGTGCCTTCATTCAAAACAAAACACAGAGTCAATGTTTTGTAAGAATTAATTTGTATTCCGCATCAAAATTTACAGATAAATACAGCGGCACCAATGATGGAGATGTCGATTCTTTACGGGCATAATGCTGTGGGAGCAATAAAAACTAGAGAGTTTGCTGGAGGTAGGCTGAGGTCTGAACTACTCAGAGGTATGGAATGGCCACCGAGCGGAGCGCCCTACTGCGTCAACAATCAACCACCTAACGAGACTAGATGCCATGATTCCGGTAAAGTTTTATCTTGTTATTTTATAATCCTGTAGTTAGTTCATCCTGAAAATCATTTCTATATTGATTACAGAACAATGGTTCAGTATTCTTATAATTTGTAGTATACCATAAAATTTGCATTTTGTTTAGACCATATGCTCCATATCTCACGTCATCCTTATTCGCACTCCATACAGCTTCTTTTCTATCATCTCTTTCACTCGCACACTTGATACGCTCATAACGTCATCTCACTCACAGCAATATGGTAAGAACAAAACACATTGTATATAATTTGTATTTGACAGGCAAAAGTTGTCCCTTCACAGGTCCTACACTTATATAAGGGTGTAGGGGTATTCAAAAACTCATCAAACTTGCTGAATAAACTCAGCTATTCAACCATATGACATCATGATGGGTAAATTGTAATGGAGGTAGTGACTCCTAAGAGATGAGACTTCGCAGAGTCATTGTTGCTAAGTCGGACCATAAAAAAATGGAAGCAAAAGCGGTTTCAAAAGAGCAGATTTATCACGATATTGTGGTGACAATCAATGTTCTACCATGAATATGAGCCACCTTCGATTGCCTCACAACTGTATTGAGACTAGGTCGATTCCCAAGCTGACGTCAAAACGATCAGGTTTTTCTCGCAACGGTTTATCAATTGAAATACTTGTTAATGTTAGGTATCGAAGAGTGCTCTGTATCGTGATGTCGAATCACCACTATTCAAATCACAATTCGAATCTCGTTCATTCCAGCTGAGAGTGCAGCGAACACACTACTCGGGCCAAACGTCATCTTCTTGTGGTTATACCGAGCCCACAATGCTATCGCTCGAAGGCTGCAAGAGATCAATCCTTGTTGGGACGATGACAAGCTATTTTATACTGCGAAGGAAATAAACATAGCTATGTATCAGCAGATAGTTTATTATGAAATGATGCCTTTACTTTTGGGTGAGTGTGTTATAACTCCGAAGTTAATCTATTGTCAAACCGGTGGACTGCATCTGTTGCCAGAACGTTTTTCTCAACTGTGTTGTGATCTGAGCGAATGGATGGATATTTATTTATCATAGCAGCAATGCAGTCCAAAAACAATGGTGACTATAATTCACAATTTGCAAAATTGTAAATCTGTCTGTAGAGATTTACAATTTTGCAAGCTTCTTGACAACATGTCTGATCCCGAAAGGTGACAAACTAAAAGAGAGTTTTTTTTTATAGTAGCACGGCAAAGTGACTGCGCTATGCCTGATGGTAAGCACAGTGCAATCCAAAAATAATAGCGACCACCGATTGACACACTGTGCATCGCCGGTCGCCACTATCATGCCGGCCTGCAAAAAGCTGGATATGCACAGGCTGATCCCGAAACGCGACCCGTAGAAGCGAATCACTATTACGGGCTTTTTCGCCATATACATGGCGGTTGTGACCCAGTCAGGCTGTAAAACCCTACCACCCCGCTTGCGCCATTGCCTCGTTCGTTATTCAGCAGGGTGTATACCACGTGCAGGTTAGGTTGGATTGGGTGTCTCAAGTCTTATGATGTTATTCGACACCCCTTACACCCCACTCAACACACCTTACACCCCTCCGACATCCCTCATACCCCAAAGTAACTGTTATGCCATATGCATAACCATATGAATAAGCATAGCGTAGTCCGGTGAAGCTGTTAAGACCTTGCTATGTCAATAGCGTAGTCAGTTCGAAAAAAATAAGCATAGCGACCTAGCTGAGGGCACAGTTAACCTACCACTCCGTTTGATTACTGAAAATACCTAGGCTTAATTGGAATTTCACATGCCTAAATTAGACATTATGGCTGGTATTAGATGTCCAAAAGTGTAAGTGTATGAACACTTCATTAAGAGCAAACATTATAAAGTATTCCGCAAAATCAGCAAAATCCGTATATTTCGTTAATAGCATTTGAAAAAGCACTTACACTTAGAAACATTGGGTCTTGTTTTTAGTGTGGTAACATATACTGAAATATACTTAAAGATCTATTGAAGTATATTCTGTTAATGGGCTATGTTTTTATAATAATAATATATTTTAATGTTCCAAGTTAATGTATACATAATTTACAGTAATATTGGTATCTGCACTGGTTATAAACCTTATCACAGATATCAGAATTTCATATTATGCGAACAAACAGTGACTTAAACATATGTATATAATTAAAAACTTAATTCGACTTACCTAAATATCTCAAATATTTATTATTGTGTAACGCAGTACTCCGAGAGGGACAACAGTGTTTTATGATCGTAATTAGTGAAAGTAATTACAATTTGTATTGTGGTATTAGTATTTTTTCTATAATTGTGTAATTTTGTGAAGTGAACTATTTGAAAGTGAGTTTTTGAATAGTATGACTATTGAATTGATTAATCCTTAGTGTATTATTTGCTTTATTATAGAGCAATCCTCCCAGGTAGCCTTCAAACCGACAAGCATACGAAGTGTTATATTTAGGTACTTTCATTATGTCCTCGACCCTTCTAGTATCTGTGAATTGTAGGTTTGTCGTTCCTACATGTTGATGGAAAATAATTTGTAATAACAAGAACAGAAGATTCAATGTCAATAAAGGAAATTGCAATCGACTAATTTTACAACACTCAATGTTACTGTTTCAGGTCAAGATTTCTTGATTAAAAACAAAGCTATATACGATACAGCCGGTCATGTAGAAGACTATGATCCCACTTTAGACCCTGGAACCAGTATCGAATATATCACTGGTGTGAGATGGTTCCACACTCTCCAAGAGGGTAGACTTAAGTGAGTTAGTGGTATATTGATAAAGTATATTGGAAGTAGCTGATAATTAGCAAACCCACTCCGTGCAGTAAAATTGCTAGTATTTTTATGGATACATATACAGACATATATACACATGAATTGTCTGGTACTTGCACCTATGTTATGAGTTTTTCAAGTATTTATTAATCTGAGCTATGTAAAATAATAATATAATTAATAATATATTCTAATGTTCCAAGTCAAGTCCAGTAATATTGGTATCTGCCCTGGTTATAAACCGTATGAAAGTATATTTATATTTTGCAATTTTACAAATGATTTCAAATTACAACAAAGTAATGTAAAATCAAATGCACCATTTGTATAGTTGGTTATCTAATTTAGTTTTGTTCTTTCCGCGGGGGCAGCTCCTCTCCTACCCCAGGCCTATCCCCTCCTCAGCATACTGCTACAGGGCATTGGATCGTTTGCCCCTCCTTTGTGTCGCCCACATTGCTATTGAACGCACGCGTCATCGCCATTTAACGCACGCGCCGGAGTAAGTGATATAAACGCAAGAGTGTTTAGTGTATGTACAGTGAGAAATCCGTGAATGCTCTGTGTATAGGACAAAAAGTGTCTCCACTGCCGCAGCGCTAAAACCAGCGATTGAACTCATTATATATGCTAAGTAAGTATGTATCTTCCTATTATCAAGCTCAATCTATTAAATACCCTTGAATCCTGCGATTGAGCATATATCCGTTAATACCCTTGCCCTCGCAAACAACTAAAATACAATCCACATGTCTCCTTATGATAAACTTGTATTAATGGTGATGGGAATCAATATTTTGACCGGGTTTTACGGCCGTTTCCCATTATGTATAAATGGATAGACGGAAAGATAAGGAAACGAATTAATAAAACTATGGCACAAAATAACTAGGTATCTTTTAAATTCTAGTTTATATACGAAGGATGGAAGATTATATCAACAGTTGGCTTCAGTAGACTTCGTATTAAGAACTGGTGCTCTGCCTTTGAATCGAACCCTGGAAGGAGTCACTCAGGGCGCTTTCAGGCAACCGTGTGCTGATGTTGGCAGCTTTGTTGATCCTGATGTAAGAACCTTATTTCCAATACCTATAGCTTTGTCAATCGTCTATAACTGCAAAAGATCTGTACGCATCGTTTACTTCTTCCTTATATTTGGGTCCGACTACAGAGAGTTCCAGAAAATAAATGAGAGACTGAATTAAAGAACATTTTAAAAAGGTATTCTAATAGTTTTGCTTCGAAACTTAGCATTTTCAAATATAGTACCAGATTATAACCAGTCGGAAAAGTTCTTGGTGATTGTTGCAGATGGGTGAAAGAGTACTTGGACGACTGCAGCTGGCCTCAGATGTCATCTCTAGTGATATTATGAAGGGCAGGGATGCTGGGTTGCCGCCTTACAATGAATACAGGAAACTCTGTGGACTTCCCCCGGTGAAGAGATTCATTGATCTCTTGCCTTGGATCAAGAGAGAGGTGAGATAATCTATTGTATATCAGTTAACGTTACCTAATGTAATTTTGATTTTAATTTTTCAAGATATTAGCTTCGATAGACCTCTTTAGATGATCTTTATAGTCGATATAAAAATGCAACCACTATAAGAACAATAACGTCAAGAAACCAAAAATAATGAATGATATAAGAAACGATTGTAGGTGGTAGAGCCACGTTGAAGCTATAACTGGTTTCAGCATAAATGGGACGGCTCGTCTGGGGTAGTACCACCCTCTCACAGAAAACCGACGTGAAGTAACAGTGCTTGCATTATTGCGTTTTGTTTGGTCACTGAGAGTGACGGAGACCCACTTCCTTCTTCCCCTCACTTGTCCTCTCTCTTCGACGTTCCTCTTCTCTTCTTTCCCACCATTCCCCCATCCCTCTAAACACAGGCTGGTAACGCATTTGCAACTCCTCTGGTGTTGCTGGTGTCTATGGACGGCGGTGTTCACTTAATATCAGGTGAGCTGCCTGTCCGTTGCCTCCTATATGATATAAAAAAAAAGTTTTAAAAAGATTAATAATTTGCTCACGAATACGATTTTTTATACGTAATAAAAAAAAAGATGCGGACCAAGAGTCTGCAGAATATAAGAAACTGAATTTAAAAAAATTGTTCGATATAATATGATTATTATAATATTTTTCTTATTATTTAGTAATAAGCGAATCCTATAACAAGGTCTCTTACCTTGTCTAGGTTGACAATATTATGGTTTTATTTGTCAAAAGTTATTGTAATTTGTTATTGTAAGTTGTAAACTCATTTCTTCATAAAATTCCACACGGACGGAATAGTGGTGTTAGTTGTTTTATAGGCAGTTAGTTATGTTGTAATCCGCGAGGGCAACTCCTGTTTCCCCCCACGCCTGAGCATCCTTCTCCTTAATATACCGCTAGAGGGCATGTGATCGTCCGCGCCGTCATTATAGTATGCAATTACGCAAGTACACATGCCACGCCACGAGTGATTATACATTTTGTGATCCGCCTACTTGATACGGAAGCTATACCGTAATCATGGGTGAAATAAGAATTTCTACATTTCAGCAGCGCTGTCAAGTAAGTGGGTATGATTCTATTTCTTGATCAATCGATTATATACCCTTGAATCCTATGATTGAGTGTGTATTCCGTAATACCCTTGCCCTCACAGACCGCTAAAGATAAAGTTCACGTCAATCCTTATAAAATACACCGCAATTAATGGAGGTGAAACTAGGGATGTGAGATTAATGGAAAAAGTCGATTAATTAGGAATCGATTTTTCTTTTTTAAATAATAATCGATTTGTTAAAAATCGATTTTATTGAAAATAAATAATCGATTTTTTCAAAAATCGATTTTTATAATATTTAAAAATAGACATGCTTTCCATATCCCTATAATAAACCTTAGATTTAAAATAACAATTTATCAGATTAAGAATCACATAAAATGATACGTATCAAAAATAACCAGTTCAAAACAAAATAAAGGTGAATGTTCCTTTAAACTTTCAAGGTAAAAAATATAGAAACTAAATACCATAGATATTTTCAGTACTATTAAACATGATATCGTAATAAAATGAAATGATAAACATCCTAACAAAATGAATGAAATTTTTAATTTTACAGAGAGCGGTATTTGGTTGTCATAAGAACCACAACGATCATTATAAGATATAGTAACTCATGTTACTTGTAAGGCGGCGGGATGTTTTCATGCTATGTTGTTTTTAAATTTGTAGTTTCACTATAAAATTTTTCATTCTATCGAATAGGACATTACTGTGGTATTATTCTTTTTCGTTATAAAATACTTTCGCCAGCCAATTTTAGATGTTTTGCGGCTAGAAAACATTTTAAATTTTTACAAACATATTATCTCACTATGCTCACTCTTTAATTGTAAATAATAATAAACTTATTTTGAGTTTTTTTCATCCGTCGCATAGATGTTTATGAAAATCGATTAAAATGCGTAATTTATATAATCGATTTTCAAAAAATCGATTATTATGAATATAAACATCGACAATAAAAAATCGATTATAATAAAATAAAAATCGATTTAATTAAAAATCGATTATTTTTTAACATCCCTAGGTGAAACAAATCAAGTGATCTGACCACACTTGACAGCCTTATTCTCACCAAGTGGGAACAGCTAAATAAGTTGTATATTCATTGCTTACTTTTAAATTCGTTCCTTACAGCAAGTAGAAGCATTAGCCTTAGCTTACGAGGACGTAGATGATATAGACCTTATGGCAGGCATCATTGCGGAGATGCCGATGCCAGATGTTGCTGTCGGTCCGACCCTCGGCTGCATCATGGTAAACCAGATGCTTAGGTGGAGACGAGCAGACCGCTTCTGGTACGAGAACTCCGTCCATCCTGGTTCTTTCACTGAGGGTATGTTCCGTAGACTTTAATCCTGAGGTTTTAAATCATCAGTTAATTATTTATGATATTAAATGAGTTGTAGTGAATAATTATATGATAATTTGTAAAAAAAACTTTGTGGGTGGAGACTTTTGTTTGTTACGGGTTTCATTCGTATATGGTATATGCAGGGCTTTTTTGTGGGGGCACCCGGGGCACGCAGTGTCTTTAAAGGGAATATCGAAAATATTGAAGAGTTGACATAAAAACCGATAAATATGACTAACATTATATATATTTATATATATTGTTTTTTAATAGGTCAAAATGATTAAAATACAAAAATGAATCTATATTTCATGAACAGTTACAGCGTCGCATAGAGGTTTGGATCTATAGTAGAGGTTGTAAATATGGACTTACAATTGCCACACATTAGCGTGCCCCCCAAAAAAAAATTGCCAAAACAAGGCTCGGTTATATTTATTACTAGCTGACCCGTGCAACTTCGTTTGCACCAAATTGGTTATCACGCGTAAAAATTGTTTCTTTTTTTTATCGTAGCACGGCAAAATGCCTGCACTATGCCTGATGGTAAGCACAGTACAATCCAAAAACAATAGCGACCACTGAGTGACACACTATCCATCGCTGGTCGCCACTATCATGCCGGCCTACAAAAAGCTGGATATACGAGTACACAGGCTGATCCCGAAACGCGACGCGCAGAAGCGAATCACTATTACGGATTTTTTCGTCATGTACATGGTGGTTGTAACCCAGTCAGGCTGTAAAGACCTACCACCCCGCAAATAAAACTGATACCCGATTGCAGCCACAACTACCGTTTCCAATTGTGAATCCAAACTATCCACGGATTCACTTAAACATATACCCAGATTACATTTATTCATTTTTTAAATAAACCTAGTACCCATTCGTAGCGTCATCTACCAGGATCAATTAAAATAAAAACTAACCTACATAAAACTGAATAAACATCTCTACCACTTACTTTATCATAACTATCTTCGACTTGTATTAAAACCTTTTTATACTCCATTGTATTAAAGAAAAATATATGAACACCGTATCGAAGCGTCAAACATCCCGCCGAAAACGTCAAATGTCACTTGCTTGAAACTATTGTCTAAGAGTTATAAACTGTTTCAAAAACGTATTTGAAATATATTTCCAATATATTTTTATAAATAATCTCTGTACCACTCACAACATAGTACCTATCACCTTCCAACCAAGCCAGTTTTATACATCAGGTTCAATCCCTCGGTAAGGATCCCTTGAGTGCGTTGCTTGCGCGATACGGTGACACACAAATATACATCACTGCTACAACACTACACGATCACCCCCACACACGTGAAACACATGAAACACTGAATGATGATGAATGAAACATGTTACACATGAAAGTGGAAGGGTTTACTTTTTTCCTTATCGAACTAAAAAACTCTCAATTTTCCGATAATAAATATATGCAGGAGTTGTTGAGGCGTGTATGCTTGGTATACATATACGTTTCAACAACTCATACATATATGAATAGTTAGCTAGATTAGTTAAGATAGGTCGCGATTTTGCATGCAACAGGCAACAGCCAAGCCGAGGTGTGCCGTGTACCCTTGAACTGGTTGCCTAAATAAAATCGGCTGAGTGCCTTAAGCGCTCGTCTTAGTAGTCCGGTAACTTATATACGTATATAAGTTATTAAAATATGCATGTGTACCAAGCATGCGTGCCTCAACAACTTCTATATGTATTTTGTGTAGGAAAAAATCCTCTAAACTATGTAGGATAGGATAACGAAAAATAAGGGTAGAACTCTTGTGTCACTGTATCGCGTGAGCAGCGTACTCAAGGGCTCCACGCCCAGGGAACAGATCTGGGCTTGAGCCGTTGCCGAGAAGGGCCTAATTTGGTGTACGGGAGCGAAATTTAGTCCCAGACCAAGGCGGCGTGATCTGCGGTTATGCGGGAGTGGGTGAGAATACGCTCTGTTTGAAGAGACAGGCTGGTACTGATCGTTCGCTGACGTGATTGAATCAGGAGGGTCGGTAAAAATGTGTCGCGGTCGTCTTCTATACTGCGCAGCGTTGGGTACGGGTTCATCGTTCGCGGCGGATACCACTAACGGGCTGGGATGATTCGCGGCTTTTTCGAAATAACTACCTGTAAGTGATTTTATATACGCTCAGACAGAAAGCATCTCCAGGTCCTGTGGAGATCCTTATTCCGGACGTACCATGGGGCACCGGTGATTTTACGTAGGGCTCAGTTCTGGAGAACCTGCAACTTTTGAATACGATTTTGCGCATGTGCAAAGACCGAACAACTGTACGTCATAATCGGACGGATGGAAGTTTTATATAAAGTGAGTTTATGTCTGGGGGATATTTTACTCTTATGACAAAGCAAATGATAGAAACGACCCAAGACCATACGGCTTTGTTTCGCACTCTTTCTGTGTGTGAATCGAAATTTAAGTGTATATCTATAGTAACACCAAGATATTTCACGTCGCCGGCCCAAGGTATTTCGGTTTTGTATAGCCTGATGGTCGACGACACATATATTTGAGATGGCGTCAATCCCAAGTCATACGTTTACGTTTATCGTTGTATATGGTGGTCAATAATGTTTAATAAAATGACATTTGTTCTTTGCTATGAAAAAAAAAAAATTGGTTTGAAATTTATTATTGGAACGAAGTTCCTTACGGCAGGCTTGGAGGAGATAGAGATTTTGCTGCGCGACCGAACTGAAAAAAATGTGATAATAAAACTGTAACGAAAAGTGCATGGAATAAAACAGTTAAATGAGACGTGCGCAGGCGCGACAGTCGTATACATAAGCGAGTAGTGTATAATATCTATCTCTTTCTCCTTTTTTGTAATTATTTCTATTTCTATGTAATTTTATGTTGTCAAACAAAAATAAAGAGACGTATTTTGTTATTTTAATTGATAATTTGAATTACGATTACATAAAATTGAGCACGATTTTTTTTTCCAAATAGTGTCGATTCTACATTAGCCGAAAGAACTTCGTTCCTACCTGGTGTCCCACGACACCACATTCTTTTTTTTTTATTTATAAAATATATCAGCGGGTATATATATGATTGTTTATAAAAAATGTGTCTGAATGTTTAATTGCGTTTAAAAGTTACTGAAAAAAATGTTCCTAAACTTATTATTGATTAATCATAAATCAAAATGCCTATTAAAAATACAACGTTAACCCGCTACCAAGTGTCCTAAATTCTGTCTATTGATATATTGATAATTTCTGTAGGTGGTAGAGCCACGCTGAAGCTATTACTGGTTTCAGCATGAATGAGTCGGCTCGTTCGGGCTAATACTGCCAGAATACTTACAGAAAACCGACGTCAAATAACAGTGCTTGCATTGTAATGTTTTGTTCGGTCAGTGAGAGTGCCGGAGGTTCCCTGACACTCCCCCATATACAGGTTGGAAACGCACTTACAAATCCCCTGGTGTTGCTAGTGTCTATAAACGGTGGTGGTCACTAAACATCACGTGACCCACCTGTTCGTTTGCCTCTTATGATATAAAAAAAATATATTGATGTATTAAAGAACCAGGTATTCTAAAATTCTTGTTCTTTTAACGTTGCCGGCTCTTGTACTAAGGTGTCGCAAAAAAGTCTAGTTACGTTAACTGCAAATTTTTGTTTTTCGTTATTCTGGAGAACTCATTGCGTTTTATGGGACAAAGAGTATCCTGGATGTAGTCTTCTAATATTAGTTATCACCGTGTCAAATTTCGTTAAAATTGGTTCAGTACTTTCAGAGTAATTCGGGTTTATATTCTAGACTTTAATCCTTTATCCTGGAGAACCCTTTGCGTTTTATGAGACAAAAAGTATATTTGATGTAATCTCGTAATATTAGTTATCACTATGTCAAGTTTCATCAAGATTGGTTCAGTACTTTCAGAGTGATGCGTGTGCATAGGGACAGACAGACAGACAGACAGACAAAAATTGTAAAAAGATTATTTTTGGCTTCTATATCGATAACATAGTCTACCCTGATTAAAATTTTCAAAAAATATTTAATGTACAGATATCGACTTGTTACAGTTTTATTATAGTATAGATTTAGTTTTCTTAGATTGAAATTATTAACATTAGTCTGGCTTCCTCATGTATTGGCACTCGGAGCAATAATTATGTATATTCTTATAAAGTTTGTCAATTAATTAAGCATATAATAGCTGCAAAATATAAATATTACATGTACACAGGCCCCTATACTATGAGTCGCTAGTATGACGCAAGCCGCACAAGCGCAATACGCTTTTTTTTATATCATAGGAGGCAAACGAACAGATGGGTCACCTGATGTTAAGTGATCACCACCAACCATAGATACTTGCAACACCAGGGGAGTCGCAAGTGCATTGCCAACCTGTATTTGGGAGGAGGGGGGAGAGGCAGGAAGGGAAGGAGGAAGGGGTAGGGGAGGGTAATGGGTCTCCGGTTCTCTTCACTGACCAAACGAAACGCAACAATGCAAGCACTGTTACTTCACGTCGGTTTCCTGTGGGTCGGGTGGTGCTTTCCCGGACGAGCCGACCCATTCGTGCTGAAAACAATAATAGCTTCAGCTTGGCTCTACCACTACTCACGCTTACTAGTATGTCAAAGATGTTTACAATTCTAGAATTACAAAGATATATATAGCATAGAACAAATTAAATGTTACAAGATTTTAAAATTATGCCATTATTGCTACAATGATGCATAATTAAGCATCTGTTGGTTGCCATTCAAGATCAAAATCAAAAATAATTTATTCAGTGTAGGCCCTAATAAGTCGTTTATGAACGTCAAAAACTACCACCGGTTCGGAAAACAACCCAGTCATCGAGAAGAACCGGCAAGAAACTCGATCTGATTTATCTTTTTAACATATATTTCCAATACATCATACAATAGCTTATAGTGGATGCACAGAGAGGTGTCAATTCCAGACATCACTATCGTTTACATACTGATCCACTCTATAATGTCCTTTTGAGACCAAAACCCGCTTGACGCGGCGCTTAAATTTGCAGTCCGGCAAATCGGTAACATGTTTTGGGACTTTATTGTAAAATCTAACACTTAAGAAACTATTGCTGGTTTTGCTGAGTCTGAGTTGCTAAGTCTGCAAATACTAGTTTCTAGTATTTACATCATGCCGGTATTTTACTAAATTTAGTTTTTCAAAGTTTTCACGAATATACATTAAATTATCAAGAATGTATTGGGAGGGTATTACATGTGACCTCAGCGCTAATTTTCATTTGTGGCCTAGTGGGTTTAAACACTATAATATTAAGAATATAATAACACTATAAATATGAAGCTTATATTAAACAGATGCAATGTATATCAGGTGTTAGGTTCGTCGCTTACAGTATTCTAAGAGATGATAGTTCATGGCCACATCTAATATATAAAATAATAAAATCAAAACAAATAGTAATGAACAACAAAGAAAACCTAAGTTAGGGTTTATTCTAAGACTTTCAAAAGTATAAACACAAACGTACTAAGCCTAGATGAAATTATCGGTGCCGAAAGTTACAAGGGGCGACCGGGAGTTGATAACTTTCGATAATGAAATGGACAACAAACCCTTTTGTTTTGTTCATGCCGTTCCCATGTTCACTTTTAAGTGAAATTGAAGTCACCCGATGGTTATTGACACTGTGCTTTAACATAGACGCGAAGAGAATTGCGTATAATTTTTTGTATTTTTCTAGATAATTAGGTCAAATATTAAGCACCTATTTTTTAATTGATATAGAACGAGAATCGAATGCAGAGTATCCTTCTTGAATATTGCTACTGTCTAAACTTTCAGCCTATTTAAGTAGTTATATACAGTAATAAAAAAGTATTAAAAAGGTAATTAAAGAATAAGTAATAGAATAAAGAAGTTAATGTATATATATGTTTCAGATCAATTGCTTCAAATAAGAAAGATCTCCATGTCCAGTTTGATTTGTAATTTCGGTGACGAAGTCACGCATATCCAGCCAAATGCCTTCCTGCTGCCCGGACCGGGGTATGTCTTTCACAACTGCATTTATACTATACTATATGCAAATAATGCTCTAACTGAATCGAATATGCGAACTATTCGAATATTTTTGTAATAAGGAAGAATTATGAGTTAATAGTTATTGGAAAATATTTTCCAATTATTATTTTTTTTACATATAAACTTAAATTGAATAATTTTATACGCTAAATAGCGAACTTAGTAAGAGTAAGTAAGCTTACTTAATGCATGAAGTTAATGTAAATTAAATAATAAGTAAGAAAATGTTAATAGCTAAATACATAAATATATAAACGCAAACAAATTTGTAAATTGTCCTTAAAATTGTATATACACTCACTTCTTCATTCATTCATTCGTTCAGGAGTTCTTGCGTCAATGCCTTCTCTTTTGACTGTTCTTATAAATAAGATATATATACATATATACGAATATGTTGTATATATACGCATCCTATATGTTATACCAGTGTGTAAACTATTACCATACCAAATTTCGTCAAAATCCGTCCAGTATTTTTTTCGTGATTTCTGTACAACGAACGTTCAAGGAAACGTTCTGTCATCGGTTCTTAGCCCCACCAGAGTATTTTTTCTTTAAAATATTTAATGTACAGATGCTATCCCATCTCCTTTTATTACTGTATAGATGAGATAGCTCCGAAATGAGAATTAGGACCTTTATCGAGGAAACACCACGAGACAGGATCAACAATAGATTTTTAAACTTTAAACTGAACCGTTTCTATTACAGGAATGAGATGCTGGAGTGTTCTTCGTCAGTTCTACCAGACCTCACGTTATGGAAGGACGTCTCCTGTGATATTCCCAAACCAATTACCAAGCCCAACTATAATTATATCAATAAAATGTCAGATATGTTATATAAATAGTAATAAATCTTCCATAGAACTGAATACTGTGTATGAATTGACACTGGCAGGGCCGGGCAACAGTCACAACAGACACAAAAAAATTCATCAAAAACTGTCCAGCCGTTTAGGAGTTCCCTCATATACACACGGACAGAAGAACTATACATATAAAGAAGAATACACGAGAAGAAGGTTGCGGGTAAAGACTAGTCTATACTATCTATACTAATATTATAAAGAGGTAAAGTTTGTGAATTTGTACGTTGTGCATTGTGACGTTGTAGGGGGTAATCTCAGGAACTACTGGTCCGATTTGAAACAATATTTTACCAATAGAAAGCGACGTTATTTGTGAGTTTCATACATACATACTTATTAATCAGAATAATTACACGAATTTTTTGGATAGATCGATTGATTGGCAACGATTTCAAATATATCTCTAGGTAGCGCAAATATTCATATTTTTATTTAGTCTGGTTAATTTAATAATCTATTTATTTTTTGCTTTCCAGTGCCTTATGGGTTTTAGATATTGAAGTTGGTTTTTTTTTTTTTTTTCGGGTTAATATGACACTCTATGACACTCACAAATAACGTAGTTTCCTAATGGTAAAAGAATTTTCAAAATCGGTTTAGTAGATCCAGAGATTACCGCCTACGTCACAAATTTTACCAATGTATAATATTCGTAAAGATTTCTGAAAAAATCTATATAATTCGTAACTAAAGTGAATAATGATTTTAAATAATTTGCCGTTCGCTCAGACATTAAACAATTTATGAGGCCTATATGAGAGCTAATATTATATGAATTATATATATATTATTTTAAAATATTCGATAATTACGCGTACTAAATGAAATAAGTACTAACCAACGTAGACTAAACAGCTGTATTGATTTTTGATTACTCTGATTTACTACGAAGATATATCCATCTCGTTTACTCTTTATTACAAACTATGTGAGTGTGAGTAGTGACTAGTGACGCGAAAGTTACATTATATAGTCCCCTCTCATCTTTCATTTTGAGTTCTATGGGGTGCGAGATTCTCATTTGGTCAGTGTTTTTTTTTTTCGAACTGACCACGCCATTGACCTAGCAAAGTCTTAACAGCTTCACCGGGCTACTATCTGGTCAGTGAAACAATTGAATATCTTCGTCATGTTTCAACTGATCTACTTTTTTGAACGCGTTTTAGAGACTTATTTTCAAAGTTCTCAACCATGAACCTTTTGCATCGGAACTTCCCGGGACGTGTGATGTCAAAAAAGGTGATATTGACTGGCCACCGAGATCCCCGGATTTGACGCCAATGGACTTCTTCTTGTGGGGATTTTTAGGAGTAAAGTTTATTATGCCACAATTCTGTAGACCATTGAGCTCAAAGACAATATCCGAGCCGAAATGGCAGCGACATTATGCGCTCAGTTGAAATATCTTCGATTTTAATTAATACCCTAATTTCTAATTAATTAAATAACATTTTATCAATTAAAAGCTGCGTTCACTGCTATTTTTATTAAATCTAGGATAAAATGCATTTCTCAATGTACTTTAACGAGCTAAGTTCATAAACCGCGAAATATTCCCACGGTTGCGTAAAACAAATTGACAATACACCTAACATATTTTTTATAGATATGGAAAAATTTAGCGTTATCGTGAAAAAAAAATTTTAAATGGATGAAAATTAGAAACACCACGTATATATACATACAGATATACGTGAAAAATAATTTATATCCCAATATAAAGTAAATGTTTGTTGAATAATATCATTGTTGGCTTAAGACATAATTATCGGTGCGAAAAATATACATTACAATCTGAAGTTTGTAATCGAAGCTATTTCCAAATGGCGGTGACATCGTCATTATTATGCTTGTTTATGGTACGTTTTCTTTAATTTCTTTTTTTGCTATTTGATGTTCAAAAATAGGAACGGATTAAAATCACTATATGGAGTTTTTGGCGGGATCTTAGTCTGTTATGTAGTGGATTTTATATTTTGTTTATAATCTTGTGTTATTTGACTTTATATTGGTGTCATATTCCGTAATTTGGTTCAGGTATTGTGTATAGGTGAAGTGGATGTAAAATAATAATTAATTATACATTTAAAACAAAAACAGGTCGTTACACGAGGTGGTAAGGCTTTGAAAATCTAAGTAAAGATAACTTTACGAGAATAATGAAATTTGTCGCAACTCATGACACAAATGACAAAATTAATTTTACACGACACCATGGTTGGGTGATATTTGTAGGTGATAATGAATTAAATGTAGACTGTGTAATATGAGGAGTAGTGATATGCCAGGTATCATCGTTTGGAAAAGTACTGGATACACAATAGTGTCAAATAATGAATCCAAAACAAAGATGTTTTTAATACCAATATTAACTTTTGAAAATTAATTTATTTTTGTTCAAAATTTATCATCAACTGTACTAAATATAATTGGTACATCAAGTTGCATCTTTGTAACCGCGGAGAGCTACTTTCGGAGATTTACTTTCATGAACAAACAAATTTTGTTATTTTGATTTTACAAAGTATATTTGACTCATTTCTTTATTGAATCATCATTTTAACCGAGTTTACCACAAAGAAATACTAAACATTAAAATATTGACTTTGGTAATATTGCTTTACTCTTATGACAACATGAAACAAAGTGACATGAAGTGAAAGCGGTCCTGTCACCTAAAAATTTTGATATTCAATAAGACCAAAGAGAACAATAATTATTTCAGTGGTTTCATAAATTTACTAAAGATAGATTAATTATTAATGTATATTATTAATTTATATATTATATAATTTAAAATTAACATACAATTTGACCAGTTAATTTCTTCAGTTAGTCAGTCATGTTAAAAATATTGAAAGCGTATAGGTAATTGGAATGTAAGAGTTAGATGGAAGATGTCAAAACGTCTATCATTTACATATGTGTGTGTATATTGTGTAAAATTCAAGCAGTAGTGTGAATAATGTATATTTTAATTATTTAATATGCCTGTAATGCGTTTTATATAAAAAAATAGCTTTCTACACTTCTCCTGCATATAAACTTTAAGTATGCCAAAATTCAAGTTCATCCGTTCGCGCAATTCGCTTAAAAGGGGTACAAAGTTTTCGCTTCACGTATTAATAT
>JACEII010000214.1:58025-78771 GCA_014332785.1 Antheraea mylitta
GAATCGGTTCACTCTATCAAAAGTTATTTGTAATTTGAATCGGTTCATTCTATCAAAAGTTATTTGTAATTTGAATCAGTTCACTCTATCAAAAGTTATTTGTAATTTACATTGTTTCACTCAATCAAAAGTTATTTGTAATTTGAATCGGTTCACTCTATCAAAACTTATTTGTAATTTAAATTGTTTCACTCAAGCAAAAGTTATTTGTAATTTGAATCGGTTCACTCTATCAAAAGTTATTTGTAATGTGAATCGGTTCACTCTATCAAAAGTTATTTGTAATTTAAATTGTTTCACTCAATCAAAAGTTATTTGTAATTTGAATTGGTTCACTCTATCAAAAGATATTTGTAATTTAAATTGTTTCACTCAATCAAAAGTTATTTGTAATTTGAATCGGTTCACTCTATCAAAAGTTATTTGTAATTTGAATTGGTTCAGTCTATCAAAAGTTATTTGTAATTTGAATCGGTTCACTCTATCAAAAGTCATTTGTAATTTAAATTGGTTCACTCTATCAAAAGTTATTGTAATTGTAATGACGACGCGGCGTAAGTACGAGAAAAAAGTTCATAGTATTTAAACTTAATACATTTAGACGACTTAATTAGTAACTGTTTTGTACATCAGGATCCACGCGGACGAAGCCGCGGGCATTACTAAGTATTACATAAGTCTGTATACTTAAGTGATGCTGTAACTCACTGAACCGAAATAATGAATTTTGTATAAATTACATTTTAAAAACATTCCAAGGTCTCTAGAAATTCATTTGTTTATTATATATGTTAATTCATTATCACAATTATCGCAGTAATTAAAATACGATGGTGTTCAATTTCCATTTAACTATTCACAGTGGATATAAAAATAAAGGATCTTTTAAAAATAATTTAGATGTAAGCCTTGAAATGGCAGCGCTACACGTCTTATTTGGGGTAAGCATATATCTTTATACTAGCTTCATCCGCATGGAATAGTTATTTTGGGCTAACACTAACTGTAACTCGCGACTTCGTTTACGTAGAAGGTGAAAATGATTTAAAGTAATAAACTAATTGGAAATGAATAAACAATAATAAAGTTGTTTGAAACATTCTTCATTGGAGTTCCTATTGATCTTATCATGATAATTAGCCTTTCTCGATAAATGAGCTATCTAATACTGAATGAATTGTTCAAATCAGACCAGTAGTTCCTAAGATTTAGCGCGTTCTAACAAACAAACAAGTCTTTCAGCTTTATAATGTTATTGTATTGATTTTGGGAGTTTATCCGAACAAATATTTGTAAGTGTCACTCTGGCACACCCTAAGAGCAGTTACTTCTACAGTCAAAATTTAACAATAAAATTTAAGAGAAAAATACTCGTTTTTTTTTCTTTTTTATATCATAAGAGGCAAACGAATATGCGGGTCATCTGGTGATAAGTGATCACCGCCGCTAACAGCATCAGCCCATTAACGATTGTATCAAGGGCGTCCTATGCGATTACCGACGATTTCAGATGCAAGAACATAATATTTTTAATGATGGCGCTATTTATATACGAGAAAGTAGATAAGTAAATGGACTTATTACATTCAGAGGATTTTATTCATTGTTGTTTCTATGATTTCACGCGGAAAGTCACGGGCACAGACAGTTTAATAGAGTTCAGTTGTTCAATGGTTTTTGTAATTGATTTCAGCTCTTCTCATTGGGTTTTGTGGTCCTAATACCAGTTCCTCAATCGAGTAAGTCATTTACATTATATAATTGTCGAAAGAAGTATGAAATGTCTTATTTGTTCTTAAATCTGTATTTTATTGAGTTTAAAATATTTTTTTGTCGTAGCGCAATTTTTTAATTAATAACCATATATGACGTAATTTTAACTTTAAACAGCTGTTTTACGATTACTTTATAGTTTCGCGTGAACAGGCGAACAACACAGGATTAATGATAATTTTATAATTTTAAAATTGTAGACAACAACCTCAGACCAGGTATTAATTTGGACGAACTCGATCTAAACGCATATCGTCAGAGACCATCAGAAAATGGAAATCGTGTAATTCAACCTTGCTATGAACTAAGTATGCTTCATGTTTTTGATTGTTGATACTTTAGACCGTCAGAAAAATATTGTGTAAGATAGAAACAGTGCAGATTCTGTTAGCTTAATTATATACGTGTAGTATATATGTACCAGCGACTTCGTGCACGTGGAATCTAATGTGAAAAAAAAAAACGGTGCTTAATAAAATTAGAATGATAAGTCTATTTACTTACTTAACTTTTGACAGAGTGAACTGAGTTTAATGAAACCAAGACTAAATATTACTCCAGGAAATGCTTAATGATTTTCTTGAAAAGATTTTACTATGGACATAGTACTTAAGTAGTGACATGTGTTCAAACAAACAGAAAGACATTTCTGACAATGATTGTGATGGGTTTTGGGAAAAATAACGCACGATTCTAGCAAAATAAACAGATTTAATACGAGCACAATAACACAGTGTGAAATAGTGAACACAAAAGCGACATATATTTGTGATCTATAGAGAATAGTAAAGCGAACAAGACAAAATGTTTCTACTACATAGAAAGTGGCGCCAACTGACATAATAACATTTGCCAGTAATGACATACTTAACTTATTTGGTTTATACTATTCTAACAGATTGCAGTGTATTTTATAACTCAAGAGCACAGAGATCTAAAAGACTTTTTATATGTATAGATTCAAGATACCGGACACACTAAGAATAATTATTCTTTTACAGAAGAAGCTTTGTCATCAGGCACTCAAGTAAATCAAGATATACGGATTCAACGCAATACTGACGATAGACATGAAGATCTATTCAAAATATATAATGTTACTGCTCTGACGGAACAATGTAACGCGTTGGGTACGTACATACATCTTCATTTGTTTTACTCAAATCAATTAATACTGTATAGCGTTCAAATGAAACTAATAAATACAATCTATGTTATTACAAAAAAGTTAAATACATTAATACTTGTTTTAAAAAGGTTACGTACTAAATGCACCGCTCTCGCTCGAGGCAAGTTCATGGTATCCTTTTTTCGCAAGTCTAGGGCTTCACGATCTCAATAGATTTTTTTTATATCATAGGCAAACGAACATGTGGTTCGCCTGATGTTAAGTGATCACCGCCGTTTATAAACACCAGCAACACCAAAGGAGTCGCAAGTGCGTTGCCAGCCTGTGTTGGTGGGAAAAGGAAGAGATGGAAGGAGAGGGTGATAGGTGGTGCTCCGGCGCTCTCGCTGACCAAACGAAACGCAACAATGCAAGCACTGTTACTTCACGTCGGTTTTCTGTGAGAGAGTGGTACTATCCCGAACGAGTCGACCCATTCATGCTGAAATCAGTTAGCATCGGCGTGGCTCTACCACCTACAATATTATATGTACGCCAACCTGTCTTAAGCCGAGCAAGGGCTATACGCTCGATTACGTCCTAATAGCATGTCATGACGCGATATCTTTGCCTTCTACTAAAGACTATTTAACGCCCTTAAAGAAGTTTCCAACAAAATGTTTGGTTGTTCTTCCTATTTATAGATCACCATCATTAGCTTGTAAGAGACCCGCTGCAGAGTAATAGGCCTCTCCGAAGGAAGGTATCGCCCATAATCACCACGACAGCCCACGATATATCAGCTATTTCAAGCTCTGAGAAGTCCACAATTCTATATTTTTCCCACATACAGTAGTATTACAAGAACATTTCTCAGGTTGAGGTTTCCTCACGATGTATTACTTCGCCGTCAGCCGATACTGTTACCAATTTTTTTTTTTTTTATATCAAAGGAGGCAAACAAACTGGTGGGTCACGTGATGTTAAGTGATCATCACCGTCCATAGACACTAGCGACATCTGGGAAGTCGCAAGTGCGTTGCCAGCCTGTATATAGGAAAATGGGGAGGGGAAGGAAAGGGAAAGCAGGTAAGAGGAAGGGACGTGGGCCTCCGGCTCTCTCACTGACCGAACGAAACACAACAATGCAAGCACTGTTATTTCACGTCGGTTATCTGTGAGAGGGGTGGCACTACCCCGGAGGAGCTGACCCATTCACGCTGAAACCAAAAATAGCTTCAGCAGGGCTCTACCACCTACTAAAATTAGTAAATGTACGCGAATTCCGAAAAATTCGTAGCCATATACCGGGATTCGAACCTGCGGACATCGAAACAATATTCCACCGGTTAAACCACTAGGCCACCACGACCTCCATTTATAAATCGTATGATTCAACTTTGAACAGGGGCTGACTTTGCAAATAGACGATTTGTCTTCAATCCGCGAACCTTCAAAGCACCGACACTTGCTTATAGAACTCCGTCAGTAATCCTAATAACTGTAACTTAGTGTATGGAGGATATCACACACTCTGTACGCATTAATTATGTAAGTACATACATTTGTTCTGTATTTATTGTCCTTACATTTCGAAATGACTTAAATCCAATTTTAATAGTTCAGTACGTTGGCGACCGAGCCTAGCTCGGTTGTTTAAAAGACATTTTAAAATTAAAATGAACTGTTAGGTTTGCCTATAACATTAACTTTTTTTTTTTGAACAAAAAAAAAAAATTAATAAAATATATCTCTTCTGCTGTCACTCGGATTCGCACTGGGATTACACGAATTTTCGAAGCAACCGATTTCCATCTGAGCTATTTTTGTTTTGACAGCGACGACGAAATTTATCTTCATATTCTAGCTATATTTGTTCATTGCCTGAAAACTTAGTAAAAAAGTATTCTATGAATAAAATCTAGCTAGATCGATTTATCGTCCCCGAAACTAGATACATAGATACTAAGTTTCACGGAAATAGATGACGCCCTTAATATCTAATACTTTTTTTTTTGTTTTGTTCTGCAGACTCTTGGTCCGCACTTTTTTTTGCTTACATGTAGTATTTTGTATACGTAAAAATCGTATCCGTGAGCATATATATATACATATTTTATTAGTAATTTATTAACTGTTCAATTATTATTAACTATTTTTGGTTGAATGACGTTATTGTTTTTATAGCGCTTGTATTTCCATTGTTTATGGCCATTTTTAGGTTGTAATCCACAATATCCCGTGCCGGAGCGTCCAATCTAATACCTTTAAATGAGCACTTCTTGTAAATTTTTATATTTGTATATATTCAGGATCTCGGAATCGGCGTGGTCTATTTCTGTGAAACTTAGTATGTGGGTAGTTTTGGGGACGATAATTCGATCTAGCTAGATTTTATTCATAAAAAATTTTCTTTTACTAAATTTTCTGTCAATGAAAAAATATATCTAGAATAAGAAGGTAAATTTCGCCGGCGCTGTTGAAACAAAAATAGCTCAGATGAAAATCGGTTCCTGCAAAAATCCGCGTAGTGTAAACCCAGTTACAATGAAAGAGATATTTTTTTTTTACTTTTTTTGTCAGATGTTAATTTTATAAGGCAAACCTCACAGGTTATTGTAATTTAAAAATGTTTTTTAAAGAACCGAGGTAGGCTCGGCCGTCCAGGTACTATATATATGTAAATGAAGATCATTTAAACCACTTTAAACTTCAATTACTTACTATTTTATTTATTGAAATATTTATGTTCTTTTTTTATTTTAAAAGTCTATATTGTCCATGGTACAGACTATGGAAGTTTCCTATGGAAGGAGTCTAAAAATTGACATATTGTAAGCCGTTACGTTGTACTTAAACTTGATAATATTTAATTAATAAGGAATAAAGTGAAGCAATAGCTTTGAATGTTGTTTCTCTTTATTACAGGTATGTAACATTAAAATATAATTAATAAGTTAGGTTAGCCAGAATATTGTATTCTATATAATACTGTAATTTATATTGTGGTTTAACATTGTGTGTAACAAAATAAATACTCTTTATTACAGAGCAACTTTCAGCCTATTGTTTTAATAAAACGGTACACCCAACTCAACAACACATTGTATATACGTCTGTAGGTGTTGGGTACATATAATTATTTAATAAATCAGTCTGTCGCTCACTACCGAGTTTCATTGATGTTCCACTGGCGA
The DNA here is from genome assembly GCA_014332785.1 of Antheraea mylitta. Classification (NCBI taxonomy): domain Eukaryota; kingdom Metazoa; phylum Arthropoda; class Insecta; order Lepidoptera; family Saturniidae; genus Antheraea; species Antheraea mylitta. The sequence continues at coordinate 64,104 of JACEII010000214.1, forward strand.
CGCGGCGGGATTAATTCGTTTTCCAAGTCTTAATTTGAGTAAAATCGTTATTAAAATGCCTATCGGAAAAATAGAACCCTTTAGTTTGAGTTCTAAACAGTGGCCAGCATATATTCGTCGTGTAAATCAATATATTGTGCTAAATGAAATTAGCGATGCATTGAAGGTACCTATGTTAATTACCGTCGTCGGCGAAGAAACGTATGCATTAATGTGTGATCTATGCTCGCCCAGCTTTCCGGAAGATAAAACCTATGACGAACTTGTGAAATTAGTGACAGAACACCTGGAACCTCAAAGATCGGAAATTGCCGAACGTCACGTATTCAGATTACGACGACAAAAGGCTGGCGAGTCCCTTACAGAATACCTACAAGCGTTAAAACATCTTGCGGCCACTTGTAATTTCGGCAAGTGCAACTCGTGTTCGACTCTCGAAGAAAATCTGCGTGACCAGTTTGTGTCAGGTCTAGCAAATGACGTCATGAGGTCGAGAATCTTCGCGGAAAAGAAAATTCGGTATAAAGAGGCGGTTGAGCTGGCACTGGCTCTGGAGGCAGCAGAGAAACATGCACAGGTGAGCGGTTCAGCGGCGGCGGACTCAACGGGGACGACGGGCGGCGAGACAGGCGAGGGCCTGCACTATGCGCGCGGCGAGCGAGCCGGCTCGCGCGCGCGGCCACCACGGGCGTCCGGTGTAGGCAGCGGTACGAGAGCTGCGGGCACGCGTGCGCGAGCTTGCTGGCGTTGCGGCAAGGCTCATACGGCAGATAAGTGTAAATTTAAAAATTACAATTGTGATGAGTGTGGTCAAAGGGGCCACTTAAAAGTTATGTGCAAACGAGTGCGCGTGAGAGATGGCCAGAATAATAATTATATGAGTGAGAGTTCGGAGGACGGTATGTTTAATATTGAACTGGCGGCTGTAGGTAACAAACCTTACTTTATGAAAGTATTTATTGATAATAACTGTATCGAATGTGAAGTGGATACTGGTAGTCGTATTTCAGCTATAAGTGAGGATATGTACAGACATTTATTTTCTGACAAAGTTATTAGAAGGGATAATTTGATTTTACGTTCTTACTCAGGTTCACGGATTGAATCACTAGGTTACATTGAGGTAGACATTAGTGTGGGTACTGTTAGCGTAAAAGCATTACGACTTTACATTATTAAGAATGGGGCGCGACCCATAATAGGTCGGGAATGGATGCGTGCGTTAAACATTACAAGTATCAACCTCCATGAAATCTTAGATGATAAATTCGTTAGTCAATTGTGTAATGAATTTCCAGAAGTTTTTTGTGATAAACTCGGTACTTGTAAAACGCCTATTAAATTACAGTTGTCGGATAATGAACCGGTTTATGTACGAGCGAGACCGGTACCGCTGGCACTGCGCGCACGCGTCGAGAGCGAGCTGTCTCGTCTCGAGGCGGACGGCTCGATCTATCGCGTTGACTACTCTGATTATGGCACTCCAATAGTCCCCGTTATTAAAGAAAACGGAGAGATACGTATTTGCGGTGATTACAAAATCACCATTAATCCCAAATTAAAAAGGGATTATTATCCGTTACCACGTATTGAAGAGTTATTCGCGAACCTTAGTGGAGGTCAAAAATTTACTAAAATTGATTTATCACATGCATATGAACAGTGCATTTTATCCGTCGAATCTCAACCTTGTACTGCCATTACTACTCACATAGGGACATTTGCGTATCGACGTACTCCCTATGGTTTATCGTGTATACCTGAAAAGTTTCAAAAAATAATGGAAGAAACGCTGCGTGGGGTGCCAGGGTGTGTCGTGTTCCTCGACGATATTTGTGTGACCGGGGTAGATATAATTAGTCATAAAAAAAATTTAAAAAGTGTACTTGAACGGTTGCGGAATATGGGACTAACTGTAAAATTAAGTAAATGTCGATTTCTACAAGATAGTGTGAAGTATCTTGGCTTTATTATTAATAAGGACGGTTTGCGACCGGATCCCGATAAAATGGAGGCAATTTCCAGTGCGCCGCGACCTCAAAATATATCTCAACTTAAAAGTTTTTTAGGAATGCTTAATTATTACGGACGGTTTATCCCTAATCTAAGCATGTTATTAAAATCTTTGCATACGTTGTTACAAAAAAATGTCGACTGGAAGTGGGACTCTAAATGTGAAAGGGCTTTCATGGCAGCGAAGCAGGCTCTCCTAAGTGAACGGGTATTAGCACATTACGAGGAGGGACGCGAGTTAGTTCTCTCGGTAGATAGCAGCGCGTATGGACTGGGAGCGGTACTCGCACACCGCTACCCAGATGGTAGCGAGCGGCCGGTGAGTTGTGTGTCACGCACACTCAATGTAACGGAGCGTAACTACAGTCAGTTAGATAAAGAAGCTCTTGCTATCCTCTTTGGAGTCACTAGACATCATCAATACGTCTTTGGGAGGAGATTCACGTTACGTACTGATCACCAGCCGTTAACGCATATCTTTGGAGATAAACGAGGAGTCCCGCAGACGGCAGCGAGCCGTTTGCAAAGGTGGGCGACTCGTTTAGCCGCTTATGATTTTGCTATAGAATTCGTTAGATCACAGGACAACGGTCCCGCTGATGCTTTGTCTCGATTACCTTTACCTCAGGAGAGCCACTTCGACGAAACTATAAGTTACCTAAACCTATTAGAAGATACTTTACCTATTAACTTTAAAGATATTATAAGAGAAACAGAACGCGATGCGTTATTATGTAAAATAAAAGGTTATATTCTTTTTGGTTGGCCGTCTGTCCCTAGTTGTGATGCGGAGAAACCTTATTTTAATAGAAAAAATGACCTTGTTATCGATCAGGGGTGTATTATTTACAAATACAGGATAGTAATTCCTAGCATTTTTCAAAAGCAAGTTTTAACGGAACTTCATGAAGGTCATTTAGGCGTGAACAAAATGAAAAGTTTATCGAGGAATTATATTTATTGGGCGACTTTAGATCGTGATATCGAGGAGTTGTGCAAGGCATGTGCCGCATGCCGTAGTGTGCGTGACGCGCCGCCTCGGGTGCAGCTTCATCCCTGGGAGTTTCCATTGCACCCGTGGCAACGTGTACATGCAGACTTTGCGGATTGCGGAGGTTCGCGTTATTTAATTTTAGTAGACGCCCATTCGAAATGGATTGAAGCGATACCTATGAGAAGCACAAATGCCCACAGTACTATTCAGGTATTACGGAATATCTTTGCACATTTTTGGTTACCGTTGCAACTGGTGACAGATAACGGACCACCGTTTTTGTCTCAGGAATTTAAATTGTATTTAGATAATAACGGTATTAGGCATACAACTTCGGCTCCTTATAGACCCCAAGGGAACGGTGCAGCTGAGAACGCTGTAAAAACTGTAAAAAAAGCTATCAAGAGAGCGCTATTTGAAGGTGAAGACATCAACACCTCCTTAAATAAATTTTTGTTTCAATATCGAAACTGTGATCATGCAACTACAGGAGTGTCTCCGGCGATAGCATTACAGGGACGGAGATTACGTAGCCGCTTAGATGCACTGCGGCCTGATAGAGCGGCCGTAGTACGAGCCAAGCAGGAAAAGCAAATAGAGCACGCTGCTGGTACTGATAGACACTTCGGAAAAGGCGATAAAGTACTGGCCCGTGATTATACGTCCAGGGGGGACAAATGGGCAGAAGCAACCGTCATAAAAAAAACGGGCCCGGTCTCTTACCAAGTTAAAGTTGGTAACGATGTAGTGTGGCGTAGACACGCTGATCAAATAATTCCCGTTCTACACAAAAACAGACATTCATTATCCCGACTGAATAACAAATCTGATGCAGAGGATTCAAAAGGTGATGACTCGGATGTCAATAAAAAGGTCGAACGTACGTATACGTCGGATAGTGAAAGTACGATTCAAAACGAACTGCCAAATATCCCGGTAGAAAAGTCTACCCGAGAAAATGAGCAGTCCAGTCCGATTACGATATCACCACCACCACCGGACGCGTCTGCTCGCGCTCTGCGGGCATTTAATCGAACTATGTTCAAACGTAAACATAATTAATCACATATTTTAAGTAGCTGTTAGTTTAAAGGGGAGAGATGTGACGTCTGTAGGTGTTGGGTACATATAATTATTTAATAAATCAGTCTGTCGCTCACTACCGAGTTTCATTGATGTTCCAGTCTTTGTGTAACATTTAGTCATTATTTATTTACAATCGGTTCGGTCTAGCAAAAGATATTGTAATTTCATGACGATGCGACTTACGTACGAGAGGTAAGTAAATAGTAATTAGAGGTTACACATTCAGATAACATCGTTAGTCACCGATTTGTACATCAAGTTCCATGCAGACGAAGTCGTAGGCACAGCTAGTTATATATTTTTTTTTTATCGAAGCACGACATAGTGACTGCACTATGCCTGATGTTAAGCATAGTACAATCCAAAAACATCGGCAACCACCGAGAGACAGATTATCCATCGCCGGTCGCCGCTGTCATGCCGGCCATAATGACGAAAGTCACCCGGTACTGGATATGCACAGGCTGATCCCGAAACGCGACGCGCAGAAGCGAATCACTATGACGGGATTTTTCGCCATATGCATGGTGGTTGCGACCTAGTCGGGCTGTAAAACTCTACCACCCCGCTTTCGCCATTGCCTCGTTCGTTGATCAGCAGGGTGCACCACGTGCAGGTGAGGTTGGCCTGGGTGTCTCAAGTGTTAAGATGTTACTCGACACCCCTTACACCCCAAAAAAGATAGAATGTCTATAAACAGTGATTAATAAGTCTGATTTAAATAAGCAATGATTATACAAGAATAACAAGAAATGTCCGTGTTCGTCCGTGTGTATGTGACTAAACTCCTCGTAAATGGTTGGACAGATTCTATGAAATTTTTTGCTAGTGTTCAGGTGGATTCAAGAGTGGTTTACATTCATAAATAGAACTGATAAGTGGTGCTGCGTTTGAATTTAGTAGTAGCGTAGTCCGGTGAAGCTGTTAAGACCTTGCTGGGTCAATAGCGTAGTCATTTCGAAAAAAAGCGTTTGAATTTTAGGATTTTTTTCGACTCAAATGAACAATTTCCGCCGCGCCTGCTTGCTGTTATATAGTGATCTAGCTACTATATTAACCTTTCTAATTTCGTTTGCTTATTTCGAAAGGAAATAGCATTATTTAATTTTTAACTTTTTCAGGTTTGCTCTCTGCGATTCTCAACACTAATAAAATATAGTCAAAATTCCAACGAATCACATGTGTAACAAGACGAATCTGTCGATGACTGATAAAAAAAAACTGGAATGATTACAATCGCTACGTCGCCAACAGAAACGTGAATAATAAAATTGTTTTTTATTTTTATTTTGTAAGGTATATTGAGTTCTGTCCGCGTGAAATCTCATGCCAAAAAAATGATTTATAAAGTCATCTGGACATATTACATCAATTTACTCATCTACTTTTCTCTGGTAGTTCATTCGCATCGTCATTTAAAGTACAAATACTTTTTTTTTGTTAGAGCGTACCGATTTAATTGAAACAAAGAAAATGTTACTCGAAAATATACATTATAAGAACGAACTGTCTGTGTCAGACTTGCATGTTATAAAATATCTAAAGATCGGTCGTGTGTTACGCGTTAAGATTTTATTTTTCCGAGAATTAAAGATTATTTTCACTTATTTTCGTTTTTTATTTGTACTTATCTAACAATCATACTGGAGAAAAAAAGGACCGGATGAATTTATATTTAAGAAACTAATGAAACAAAAAATTCTTGAGGAACAAATATTAGGCCGTTTATAATTATAATTATATTCTACCAACAGATTTGACGCATTCATATTATCACAATGTTATATTGTAATGTTTTTCTCTTATTATTTTATTTTATTTTTGGTTATTATTATATTGTAGCAATAGATATTATATTTAAATTTATGTCCACACTTGAGCGCAAAAAAGTAATGCTTGCTTATAATTTAGCCTGAAATTTGAGGTTTGGCTGAAAACCAGCGCCGTTTTCAAAAACGGCAATACGCTGACGCCAGGCCTCATTGCCATAGTTTTACATGTTTTATATTTAAAAGTTTTTTTTTGTACAATTGTATTTAGCTATGACAATAAAAATCTTTCTTTCATTTAGTTAGTTAGTTATAGGCCTTTTCATCTCTAGCAGATGATTCAAGTAGCATTGTGGCGGCTCTTTCGTAGGTGGCTCACAAGACCGATCCGAAAACGGATCGTTCGGCCGCAAATTAGGCAAGTATGTACATCTGTGCCCCACGGTGGACGGGGGTAGGAGGCCTGCTCGTGACGCCTCCTGCGTTTTTCTTCCAGTTGCCGAAACCAGGTCTTGGCGTGCTTTGATTGGCCTTCGTGAATTAGGCGTCACCATTTAGCACGGTCCATGACAAGCTCCTCCCATTTGCTGCTTGGGATCTTAATTGGGATGTATTTATACTCGTAATAATACAACATCAAAAATTGTGCTTTGGTATCGTAAGATCTGTCTGAACCTACGAATCTCACGTGAGTTATTGTCTTTCCTTCCCACTCCCCACCTCCCCGCACATACCTAAGGCAGTACAGCGATTACGGTCACACTATAGGTGATTGCTATAAGTTTTCAAATTGTTTTCAAGTATTTCAGCAGAAGTACAAGTTCAAGATTATAGGAGCCATTGAAAACCCCCTTATTGCTCAAAAACTATTTCACATAAACGTTGCAAATTTGGCTCATATATTTAGACTTGCGAGATATTGCTACAAACTTTTTTTTCGAACCGACTACGCTATTGGCCTTGCAAGGCCTTTACAGCTTCACCGGACTACCATTATAAACACGCCTCAAACAGTCATTTACATATTTTTATTACTGACTGATCAATACATATAGATTTTATCCCAGTTCCAGATGAACTAGATAGTTTAAATTTGGCATCCAGATAGGTATTTGGTTGAATACAAAGGAATAAATCAGAAACTTTTTTTATATCATTTAGGTGGCAAACGAACATGCGGGTCAGCTGTTGTTAAGCGATCACCGCCGACCATAGGCACCGGCAACTCCAGAGGTTTCGCAAGTGCGTTGCCAACCTGTGTTTGAGGGAATTCAGAGAAAGGGAGAGGGGTTAGAGAAGAGGGGAAGGAAGAGGAGAAGGAAGGGGAGGGGAGATGGGTCTCCGGCGCTTTCATTGACCGAACAAAACGCAACAACGCAAGCACTGTTACATCACGTCGGTTTTCTGTTAGAGGGTGGTACTACCCCGGACGAGCCGACACATTCATGCTGAAATAAATAATAGCTTCAGCGGGGCTCTACCAACTACTATATTTTTATCATTTGATTATACTATTATTATTAATTGATTCTATCGTGTCAGTAGTACTCAACCTTTTTGTAAACGGGCCATAAATACGTTTCACTCATGGTGTCGCGGGCCGCGAACTACAAATAGACAAATTACCAATGTATTAATGTAATGAAAGATGGCTGTCCCATACAAGCTTAGTATAACCCTTATATCATGAGGAGCACATTGCGGTCGGGTTACCTGGGAAGTATTTAATTTACTCACCGTACTCATAGTTTCGATGTGAAACTGATAGGCGGAGGGTAAACCTGATTGTTGGTGTGGCGACGCAAAACACGACACGCTATTAATGAAATACTCAAAAACATTTGCATCCCTATCTTGTAGGCTACTTGTTATACTAGTGTTACGCGGCACGCGCCGACGACCCAACGCTTTTTGATAAACACACCGCTCCTGTACCTAGTTGAATTTTTGTATTATAAAAATGAATATTAATGTAGTAAAATAAGTAAATAATCGTTATTTTATGGAACGAATTTGTATTTTTTTTGCTTTATCTTTTCATTATGGCATAGTTGATTCCTGTCGTAATCTGTTCTTTTATGCATATAACTTATACAATTTTGATATTTCACATCTGTTTAGGCGTCCTGTGATGACTCATTTTTTTCTGGTGGGCAAGAAATTTAAAATAATTGAAAATAAAGTAAAATCGGGTGGGCTAACTACACAGAGCCGGCGGACCGCAGGTTGAGTACGTCTGCTCCACACCATGAATACATAAAAATCCCCTTTATGTATATAACGCCATCTTACGGCATACTAGGTGCATTAAATTGACGAATATTTCAATTGCTATATTAAAAGTAGAGCTTATGGCAAATTTATGCGACAGGTGGCGCAAAATGTTGCAGAGATTATTTTCTTTGCGTTCGTATGGGCTCGCTGGAGCCAAGAGTTTATATCGATTACATATAGAGTAGAGTAGAGTGTAGTAGAGAAGTAGTAGTATTACATCAGTGGTTACTCTGTGCTAAGATGATAATATAATATCTCTGATGAGACTAAGTATAAAAAAGTCGAGGCAGTCGTGACGAGTGCCAAGAGAAATGTTAACAAAGGAATTACGTGTTTCATGATCAGCTGACGTATCAGTAATTGGGATTTAAACCTGACTGCTTATATGCATTCCATAAGATTCGTCGCTTTGTCATTGGTGAAAGACCAGAATGATTTAAAATTACAAATAGTGACAATTCATTCCATGTTTCAAATTAATTAAGACTAAAGAGAGCTTTGTTTCTTCGAAATGACTACGCTATTGACCTAGCAAGGTCTTCACTTCAACAGCTTCACCGGACTACTAACGCGAGCGCTTAAGGCACTTAACCGATTTTACTTGACAACTAGCTCAAGGGTGCACGACAAACCTCGGCTTGGGCTGTTGCCTGATACATACGATACGATAAGTTGTTGGAACATATATGTGTACCAAGCATACATACCTCAACAACTCTTATATATATAGATATTTCGTATCGGATAATTTTCTAAACTATTTCAGTTCGAAAAATATATTATCTATATATTAATACGTGAAGCAAAATCTTTGTACCCCTTTTTAACCTATTTCCCGTAAACGGGTGAACTTGAAATTTGGCATAGTTCAAGTTTATATGGCGGAGAAGTACAGAAAGCTGTTTATTTTATATAAAATACATAAGAAATACATTAAATTAATTAAAATATGCACTACTCACAGTACTGCTTGAATTTTACACAACATATACACACATGTAGATAAAAAAGACATTTTGACAGCCGTCAATAATTACGAACTTCAAAACGGTTGTGAAGGAGGTTGCTATGTTTGATTGTATGTATTTTTTAACTCTTACGTTCCAATTACCATTTTTCATCCTACATTCAATAATGATATTATAAAATATAACTATTATTGTGATGTTTATTATTTTTTATAGTGAACTCACTCCAAATAATGATTTAATAAAAAGATGAGCCCAATAATACTTTGTATCATCAAAATAAGAATTTTGTTCATAAAAGTAATCCATGACTAAGACCTTCGCGGTTACATGGTTGCAATTCAACCTCATGTAGCAACAAAAAAGAATGTATTTTCAAAAGCTAATGGTAGTATTAAAAACATCTTTGTCTTAGATTCACCATTTGATTGTATTGTGTATGCATCACTTTTACAAATGATGATACTGGGCATATCACTATTTCTCATTATGAAAAGACTACATTTAATTCAATATCACCCACAAATACCACCCACGCATGTTGTCGTGTAAAATTAATTGAAAATTGTGTCATAGGTTATGATAAATTTCTTTATTTTCGTAAAGTTATGTTTGCTTAAAATTTGAGAGCTTTACCACGTGATTTTTGTTTCAAATTTATAATTAATTTCAGTTTTCATTTACACAGATTTTTTAAAATGTTTATATAATTAAATATCATGGCAAATAACTGAGCAGCCATGATGAAAACCTTTGATTATAGAAGTATACCTTTTGACAAAAGAACCCTATTAAATTTAAACTTTAAAAAATCAAATAACTATGGTCGAATATCGACCAATGGGCGCCAACTAGTATTATACAAATATACGTCATGAGACGCGAGGTTGGACCTAATCTTTGTACCTACGTAGATGATATGATTTTCGCTTGGCATCGATTTGTAATATATCTCTACGTAGCGCAAATATTCATATTTTTTATTTAATTTGATTAATTTAATAATCTATTCATTTTTCGCTTTCCAGTGCCTTATGGGTTTTTGATATTAAAGTCGGTTTATTTTTTTTGTTTTTTTTTTTGGGTTAATATATATAATGTATAGCCTATGACACTCATAAATAACGTGTTTTTCTAATGGTAAAATAATTTTCAAAATCGCTTTAGTAGATCCAGATATTACCCCCTACAACGTCACAAGCTCACAAAATTTACCTCTTTATAATATTAAAACCCCTAACATACGTAACTAAAATGAGAAAAGATTTTAAATAATTTGTCGTTCGCTCATATATTAAACAGAGGCTTATTTGGGCGATAATTATATGACTTATATGTATATTCATTTAAAATATTCCATAATTACGCGTACCAAGTGAAATAAGTAACAACCAACGTAGACTGAACAGCTGTATTGATTACTGTGTATTTTCTTACGAAATATTTTTATTTTATTAGGGTTTTGATTTACTACGAGGATACTATAGCATATCCATCTCGTTTACTCTTTATTACAAACTATGTAAGTGCGAGTAGTGCCGTGAAAGTTTTACATTACATAGTCTCCTTTCATCTTTCATGTTGGGTTCTATAATGGTGCACCATTCTCATCATTAGGGGTGTAAGGGGTGTCGAGTAACATCTTAAGACTTGACACACCCAAGCCAACCTCACCTGTACGTGGTGCATCCTTTTTTTTTTACGTGGGGAAATCCCTAACGGATACCCACCCTCCCTGGGGAGAGAGTGGGTTATGTCCGAGTCGCACGGACTAAAACCCCACGGTGTACGTCTTCCGCTATTGTTGGGGCGGCACGAGATCTCTATAGACTTCATCGTGCCGCCCCAGCGGTGTGGCCCAGCGGCAGAAGTGCCGCCGCCGGGCCTCGTCTTGTAAGGAGACAGCCGGGTACGTGGTGCACCCTGCTGATCAACGAACGAGGCAATGGCGATAGCGGGGTGGTAGGGTTTTTTTACAGCCCGACTGGGTCGCAACCACCATGTACATGGCGAAAATGCCCGTCATAGTGACTCGCTTTTGCGCGTCGCGTTTCGGGATCAGCCTGTGCATATCCAGTACCGGGTGATTTTCGTAATTATGGCCGGCATGACAGCGGCGACCGACGATGGATGATCTGTCTTTCGGTGGTCGCCACTGTTTTTGGATTGTCATCATCATCATCATCATCATCTTTTGAGGTAAAAAAAAAAATTAAAAATGCCAATTTACTCAAATTTCGTTTCGAAAAATTTACTTCCGGCTTTGAACATTAAAAAAAAGTTTTTTTTCTAGTTTTATTTTATTTTCAAAAAGAGCAATTATTCTTCTATATATATCGCTGCGTTTAATATTTTATTGTAAATTTGTTCAATTCGAAAAACTACTCAATAATCTAAATTTCAGATGTGCGTGTTCTTTTGAAGCCCATAACTTGACAAATAAACGTGATAGAAAAAAAATATATATGCATTCACATTCATACCTACTAGAAGTCCACTTAGACTGAATATGAACGAATTTCAGAAGCTTTTTTTCGTTGTCCGCTTCCTGTGAAATGCCCCATTAGCCTGCAGTTCACGTTTCTACGCGGACGAAGTAGCGAGCATGGACTTGTTTTTATAAATTTGGAAAAAATTTAGGACTGAAAAAATAATTCAAAATGGCTCAAAATTAGGAACACCGCGTATATATACTTACATACAAATATACGTGAAAAATAATTTATATCGCATTAAAAGGTAAATGTTTATTCAATAATAACATTATTGGCTTAACACGGTATATAAATAATTATCGGTGCCAATAACATACATTACAGTCTGAAGTTCATTACTGAAACTATTTCAAAATGGCGGCGGCATCGTCTGTACTATGCTTGTTTATGGTACGTTTGTTTTGTTCTTAGGTAGGAACGGATTTAAATTATTATATGGAGTTATTGTCGGGGTTTTAATCTTACATAACGTAGTGGATTTTATATTTACTTCATAATCTTTTATTAAAAGTACCGAGTTTACGATAAAAACTCACCAAGAAAATCATAAGTGCTTTGTTCTCGAGTAATATTTCGTCTTAATTTCATTAAAATCGGTTCACTCTATCAAAATATATTGTAATTTTAATGAAGACTCGACTTAAGTACGAGAGAAAAGTAGATAAATAAACAGACTTAATATATTTAGATGATTTTATTATTCATTGATTTTTATATTGTTGCATGTACGTAGGAATAACTAATAGAATACATTTCAACCATTTTTTTAAATATCTGTCTGTCTGTCTGTTTATATGAACATGCATCACTGCTGGCGCACTGTGTTCACAATAAAACTTCAGTATGAAATTCATAAAGCATATTCTTGAGAGTAACTCAGTCTTTGTTTAATTAAAATATGTTTACTCTATCAAAAGTTATTGTAATTTGAATGACGGCTCGAGTTAATTATGATAAAAAAGTATATTATATACATGGGAGTGATTTGTTTGTTTGTTAAGTTTTCACGTGTTAATAATACAACCGATCCCTATAAAAGTATGCATAAACTTTGCCAGGGATATAAAAAAGGACTTACAATACTTCTCATTCAGATAAAAGTATTGTTCAAATCTTTATTAAACAGAATGACCTCGCAAGTAATTTTTTTTTTTATTATATCAAAGGAGGGAAACGAACTGGTGGGTCACGTGATGTTAAGTGATCACCACCGTCCATAGACACTAGCGACATCAGGAACGTCGCAAGTGCGTTGCCAGCCTGTATATGGGAGAATGGGGAGTGGAAGGAAAGGGAAAGCAGGAAAGAAGAAGGGACGTGGGCCTCCGGCTCTCTCACTGACCGAACGAAACACAACAATGGAAGCACAGTTATTTCACGTCGGTTATCTGTGAGAGGGGTGGTACTACCCCGGAGGAGCCGACCCATTCATGCTGAAACCAAAAATAGCTTCAGCCGGGCTCTACCTACCTACAAAAGCTAGTGTTTATATATAATGTGTTTAATTTACAGATTGTCACCTTTTCAAGTCTAGCATCCACATCACTTATACCTCATAACCGTGAGTAGTATATTATTATTCCAAATCAAAATCAGAATCAAAAATAATTTATTCAGTTTAGGCCCTAATAAGGCGCTTATGAATGACAGCTACCACCGGTTCGGAATACAACCCAACCATCGAGAAGAACCGGCAAGAAACTCGATCGGCTACATTTTTTTTTACATATATTTCCAATACATCATACAATAGCTTATAGTGGATGCACAGAGAGGAGTCAATTCCAGACATCACTATCGTTCACATACTGATTCACTCTATAATATTCTTTTGACACTAAAACCCGCTTGACGTGGCGCTTAAATTTGCAGTTCGTCAAATCGGTAACATGTTTTGGGACTTTATTGTAAAACCTAACACTATTACCTAAGAAACTATTACTGGTTTTACTAAGTCTGAAATATGGGACGACCAGTTTATTACAGTTTATAGTGTTTACATTATGCCGATCTTTTACTAAATTTAGTTTCTCAAAGTTTTTACAGACATACATTAAATTATCAAGATCATCATATTTTGGAATGTATTTGTCTAGTATAGCATAGTGTAGCTGGTAGAGCCACGCTGAAGCTGCTACTTGTTTCAGCAAGAGTGGGTCGGCTCATCCAGGGTAGTACCATTCTCTCACAGAAAACCAAAGTTAAGTAACAGTGCTTGCATTGTTGCGTTTCGTTCGGTCAGTGAGAACGCCGGAGGACCACCTTTCCTACCCTTTCTCCTCCTCCATTCCTCTTCCCTTCCCCAAACACATGCTGGCAACGCAGTCGCCACTCCTCTGGTGTTGCTAGTGTCTATGAGCGGTGGTGATCACTTTACATCAGGTGACCCACCTGCTCTGTTACCTCTTATGATATAAAAAAAAACATTTACGTAAAGTTAATGGCGGGAAAAGCTAAGTTCTGCGATTCGTTTACTCAGCCTGATTTTAATCCTAGTAAGTGTGAATGTGAACGTTTTTAAATGATATGTTTCTAGAATGCAGTTTGTTGTAAACTTTCAGTCTATAATTGATTCTAACATTATAAAAAGAACACAGCTTTTTCTTTTTAGAATAGTATAGAATTTCACTATCCTGTTGTTGTTTGAGCCTATCGTTATTCAGTATTTAAGGTACAACTTTATTATTTTCAGTAAGAACTCGAAAGTCTAGTGGAGCATCGTCACTAACAATTGGAGGCTCGAAAGGAATATCCGGAATGATAAACTCAGAATCGTCAAACGGAACAACGATTACATCCACCATTGGAGGGTCAAATGGAATAAAACCAGTTATAATAGTCGGGTCTCAAAATGGAACAGCTGTAGGACTGATTACTGGAGGGCCAAATGGTACATCAACAGGACTTATTCTTGGGGAAGAAAATGGAACACAAGTAGGACTGAAAAGTGGAGAAGGATCAAACGATACATCGGCAGTTGTATCAACTGGAACGTCAAACGGAACATCAGCAGTAGTACAAACTGGAGGAACCACTTTATTATCTTCAGAAGGAGGCGGACAGTCTAAT
>JACEII010000214.1:78781-93692 GCA_014332785.1 Antheraea mylitta
ATAAAACCAGTTGTAATAGTCGGATCACAAAATGGAACAGCTGTAGGATTGATTACTGGAGGACCGAATGGAACATCAACAGGACTTATCCTAGGGGGAGAAAATGGAACACAGGTAGGAGTGAAAAATGGAGGAGGATCAAACGATACATCGGCAGTTGTATCAACTGGAACTCCGAACGGAACATCAGCAGTAGTACAAACTGCGGGGTCAAATGAACCCTTAGAAGAAGTACAAACTGGAGGATCAAGTGAATCATCTTCAGGAATAACTGGAGGACTAAATGGAGTCTTATCAATATTAAACGGATGATCATACAGACTGATCATCTCGTTAATTATTTTAATATAATAATTGTCTATCCTCTTTAACAGAAATAAAAACAAAAGAATATGAACAGTTTTTAAATTAATCCTGTTACATAAATAAATATATATAAGTCGGAGGAAGCTAGAAGTAGAGTCGATTATTGTTTGCATACATGATATTGTTTACATTCTAAATTCTTAATTTAATTTTATTTGATTTGTTACGTTTCACTATAATTTAAACACCCTAATATTAAATAAATGTTAAGTATACTATATTTCGCGAAACAACCAATCAGAATAGAGCACGTGCCTCCTGCGAGGTCAAAGAGATCTTTACTGTAAGAGGTGGACAGTTTTATTACTTTCAAAATACCTAATTTTTATTGTATTTCATATGTTACATATTTCTATAGTTTAAAACCCTAATAATGTGATAAAAATAAATAATATTACAATTTACGTAACGACCAATCAGAGCAGAGGCAGCGCATCGAGCGGGGTCGAGGCGCCATCTTTACCTTAGAAGGACGGACAGTGTTGGTGACACATTCGTTTGATAGATAGCAACGGGTCGAGGTGGATCGTTGTTGAGAGATTATATTCGGTGGTTAAAGTAAGATCGGTGCCCCGAACTCGCTGCTCGGTTGTAGTTGTTAATCTTTCTAACGGTATTATTGTCATCCCATGAAATATTGTGAAATATAAATAAAAACAATATGAAACCATGATAATTGTGTTTTGTGCTCACATTTTACCCGAATGACGCCCACTAATGACGATTTCAACGAGAATAACGTTCTCCCCGACATATATATATATATATATATATAGTTCTACCACCTTATAAACAATTTATATTTAACTAGTATATGTTTCGCTTGTTTATAGCATAATTGTCTATTAGGTGGTAGAGCTACGCTGAAACTATAACTGGTTTCTTATGAATGGGTCGGCTCGTCCGGGGTACTACCAACCGACCCACAGAAACACCGACGTGAAGTAACAGTGCTTGCATTGTTGCGTTTCGTTTGGTTAGTGAGAGCGCCGGAGAACCACCAATCTCCCTCTCCTTTCCATCTCTTCCTTTTCCCACCAATAAAGGCTGGCAACGCACTTACGACTTCTCTGGTGTTTTTGGCGTCTATGGACGGTGGTGATCGCTGAACAACAGAGATGCATTTGTTCGTTTATTTCTTATGATATAAAAAAATGATAAAAAATAATACAAAATTAAATATTAATAACCATTTATTGATATTAACCAGCAAAGAAAAGCAAATTACATTAATATATTAAATATATAGAAATCCCGTATCATGATGTTTGTCATCGATGAACTCCGTAATTACTCAAGTGATTTTTTATGAAACATTGACATTTAGGTATAATTTGGTCCAACCTGGGAAACACGATAATTTATACTTCGATTAATGACTTCAATATTTTTAAATTACAAATTTAATGATTGTCAATTTTGTTTCACTAATTGTAAGTTTCTGCAGCCTCGAATAGATGGCGCTTTTAAGTTTGTTGACAGAGTACTTTAGGACCGACTGTAATAGTATCACACAGATGGCGCCATATTTTAATTTAGTAATTCATATTCAACTCCTCTTTTATATTGCACGCGTTTTATTAATCTATAATTAAGTCACAACAACGTGTGGTCGGGTCAGTTAGCTTATTATATATCTTGTGACACAGTGAAATTACATTTAAATATGATACAAATCTAGTCTTTACTATATTCATTACTAGCTGTTACCCGCGGCTTTACACGTGTTTTTTAAATATATTAAACAAATAAATAAATATAAAATTGTGATTAGATGTGTAAATTACAGAAATACTCTCTCAAAAATATTCGTAAGTACGACACGCACATCATATACTGTACCATGTACATTATATATGTGAATAATAACAGTGTGTCGAATGAAATGGGATCTATCATCAGCCACATACCTGAAATTTAGACTAATATATAACATCTTCAGTGCTCTCTTACACTATATAAGAAAGTATTAAAAATATTAACCTATACATTATCGAACAATATGTGTTAAATCTTTTATTATCTAGATATTGTCGATATAATTAAGTTACTGATATACGTTGCAATAATTGAAAACTCATATAAACATTTGACTTTCTATTATATTTATTCTTGGAGTCCAGTACAGCGCACGACTCAAGCGCATGTTTACAGTGAACATTTTACGGGTAATATACGGCTATATATAGCTATATACATATTTTTGATCAATTTCGCTCGACGAATGCACGGGTAACAGTTCATCATTACATAGTGTAAAACAAAGGCCTCTGTCACGTCTGTCTATATGTCTGTTCGCGATAAGACCAAAAGCGACAGAACGTATCTTCATGTCGTTTTCACCAATATATAAAATGATTCTTGGGCAAGTTTAGGTATATTTTGTTTTATTATCAGGGTGGGTGACGTCTGCTGAATCCGCCAGCTTAAAATAAAACAGCTAATTAGCTATTTACCCGTAAAATATTCCTTGTATTCCGGTGAAGCTGTTAAGACCTTGCTAGGTCAATAGCGTAGTTATTTTTAAGAAAAAAAAAACGATCAAATAGGTTCAGCCGTATCGGAGATTACCCGGATTAAATAAACAAACAGACATATCTACAACATTAAAAAAAATGTTGATATTTGTAGAACCATACATATATGTATTCACCAAAAAATATTTATTTTAATATTATATATACGCACTATATTTTAATAATACGCAATATATCGCAAATCAAAAATTGGTAACAAAACTAACGTCGAATAAACTTTACTAGGAGTTTTTGCGGGATTTTAGTATGGCATGTCAATAAAATCTAGCTAGATCGATTTATCGTCCCTGAAACTACCTACATACTAAGTTTCACGCCAATAGATGATGTCGTTTTCGAGATCCTGAAAATATACAAATACAAAAATATACAAGATTTGCTAGTTTAAAGGTATTGTAGACGATAGATAGATCTTGCGAAGTTTAGAGTAAACGCCGATACAATCACTTCTCTTCTGTAGTCTACACTCCACTTTTGTCATATTTTCATAGCAATGCCATGAGAATTTAATGACTCCTGTCTGTGGCAAGGATATATATATATCTGATGAAAATTAAGCGCTCCATTTTACACATTACGTGCCATCTGTTAGTGTCATACATTTTCCACACTTTTTTCCAAACTTTATATTTGGTAATCAGTCTTTCAGATTATTACTGCTATTGTCGCATAGTCAATAATATTAAAACCGTCGTGCAAAATTCAATATTGTGCCATATGAGTCAATTTTCTAACAAGATGGGGGATCCCTTGCAAGAACCTTCCAGGAAGTTTTTGTGGTAGCCCAGAATTTCATGCTTCCGTGGTATTATTTTCCATTCACTTGATTTATGCACAATAAACTAAAATATATTTCGTAAAACACCAACAAAATTACAAAATATTGAGTCAAATAACACAAGATTATGAATAAAATATAAAATCCACTACATGACAAACTAAAATCCCGCCAAAACCTGTTCCACACTTGTTACACAGCGTAGCTTTTGAAATATCGATTACTTTAGTTCACCAGCTACGCTGATAGATGACGCTGTATTGTGGGAATGTTAATGTATGAAACAAGAATATTGATGGTATGGTGTAGAGAGGTAAAGAGAACCATCTCCGTGTATGAAAAAATCTTCACCAAATTACGTTAAATTAGTGTGACGTTACAGTAGTAATAGGATTCATTGTTATTCAAAATTATTTCAGTCTGACTATAAATAACCTTATGCCAGCACCATGGTTGAGGGTCTTAGAATTACTATTTAGTGTTTAGAGTTGAACACTTGTTCAACATATCTTACAAATGAGATTATTTTTCATATCCCTACCCTCCATATAAGCTAGCAAAAAACTATGTTATACAATCAAGCGTACATAGATGGACATTGTGGTATAGGGTTCACATACAACTGAGTAAAAATACTTGTTCAATTTTGACCAATTCTTATAATTACGCAATTTTGTTTCGGTTACTGTAGAAGTTAACAGTTGTAAAGAACCGTATTATAGATGTTATATGACTAATAACTGTCGTATTAACACAGAAGTGACGTATTTTAGAATCAGCTGGTGTATTGTTAGTAACCAGGCGGAATTAATGGGATTTATACTCGACCGTTTGACAACCTATATGCATTTTAACAGTGAGCTTATTTGGTTTGTCTTCGGTAAATGATTGGAATTATTTAAAATTAAAAAATATCAGCAAATTAATCATGATATAATCACAATCCGGTAAATCATTTTCTTTTTTGATTACGTTATTCCCTTAGCAAGGCTTTTACAGCTTCACCGGACTACAAATCCGGCAAATCAGAATATGCTTTGGGACTTTGTTGTAAAACTTAACACTATTCCCTAAAAAATTGTTACTGGTTTTATTGAGTCTCAAACGTGAGACAACCAGTTCTTCATAGTTTGTTGTATTTAGATCATGCCGGTTTTTTTTACGAAATCCAGCTTTTCAACATTGTTGCGGACATACATTAAATTATCAAGAATGTATTAGGAGGGTAGAGTTAAGATACCGAATTCCTAAAACTTAGTCTTTAATGATTCGCGAGGTCCCATATTGTATATTGACAGAGGGTTAGGCTTTAATCTGTAGACATAAGATGGATACTTTACTAACCTTATCAATTCTACTGCTATCAATTTCTTCGTAAGCATTGCCTATTTACCTTTAATTGACATATATATACTTTTTATTTTGAATATTATTCCACAGATTATGGTGACGAAACTTTATCAGACTTGGTTCAATGTAAACGGTTACAAAAATTATATAAGCAGGTATAGGCAATTAATTATATATACGTAATAAACATTTTAGTCCGGTGAAGCTGTAAAGACCAAAAAATAAAGGCCAATAGCGTAGTCTGTTCGAGAAAAAAAAAGTGTAAACATTTAGTCTTCTAGTAACCTTGGACTTGAGCCAGTCGATTTTTTTTTAGATTTCTTAATTAAATAAGTTTAATTAACTAATTTTAAAAGCAATTGAACAAATATTCGTATTTAAGGATTCGAGAAGACTCGTTATGACAGATCTTTAGAGAATTATCAAAGAATATTTAGTGACACACATACCTACAGCAAACGTCATATGTGTGTTGGAAGTGGTAGAGCCACGTTGAAGTTTTAACTGGTTTCAGCAGGAATGTGTCGGCTCACCCGGGTTAGTACCACTCGACCCACAAAAACACTGACGTGAAGTAACAATGCTTGCATTATTGCGTTTCGTTCGGTCAGTGAGAGCGCCGGAGGCCTATCTTTCCTTTCCTCTTCTCTCCCCAACCCCTTTCCGCCAAATCACAGGCTGGCATCGCACTTGCGACTCCCCTGGTATTGCTAGTGTCTATGGACGGTGGTGATCACTTAACATTAGGTGACTCGCCTGTTCGCTTGCATCCTATATGATATTAAAAAAACTACAATAATCTACATAAGATACGAAAAATAACTCTGTGAAATGTCCAAGCGTCATAGAATCCAAGGTGCACGCAAATTAGAAGGATTAAGAATACACCTGCGACCAGCGTTGCCAGCTTTTTTTTGCCATGTCGGGATTTTGGAAGTTTTTGAGTGAAAAAAAAGCGGGATTCTTTCGTCTAAAGCTGGATATAATAACGAAACATGTATTATCAAAAGTTTTTGAATATTTATCTTTTAATTTGAGTTCAAATTCCGTTTACGCGGCAATAGATAGCAAAATAGGTATTCAAAATTATTTCAATAAAATTTATGATATTTTAAATCAAATTTACTTTATCGTTAAATATTCGTATCATAACATAGTATAAAACTGTCTGTTTGTCTGTTCGCGATAAACTCGAAAACTACTGAACGGGATTTCATGCGGTTTTCACTAATAGATAAAGTGATTCAAGGAAGGTTTTGACGTATAATCTGTCAATGTCTTTTTATTAAAAATCACGGCGGGACAACGTCCGCCGATCCGTTAGTACAACATATGAATGATGGTATTGCATTGTAGTGGTGATATACACTGTGGTTGTTGTTAAAAATGGTAATGTTGTGTACAATTTATAATTGAATTGTAAATTTATAATTTTATAAGCTGTAGCCCGCGATTGTAGCCACGTGGAACCTAATGTTAAAGAAGGGATTAATATAATTTTCTGAATGCATTAAGCCCATTTACTTATCTACTTTTCTTTCGTACTTAAGTCGCGTCGTGATTAAAATTACAATAACTTTTAATAGAGTGAACCGATTTTAATGAAACAAAAACTTAAATGTTCCTCAAGGATTATGTGTTATGATTTTCTTCATGAAGTTTTATCGAGAACGCTGTATTTTAGCAGTGACGCGTGCTCATACAAACAGATATATAAACATTTATAAAAATGAATGTAATGTATTTTATGACTTATTCCAAGACACCTAGATTACAGTTCAGATTTTGGGGTGTAAAGGGCGTCAAATAACATCATAAGACTTGAGACACCCAAGCCAACTTCACCTGCACGTGGTGCACCCTGCTGAATAACGAACGAGGCAATGACGAAAGCGGGGTGATAGGGTTTTACAGCCTGACTGGGTCGCAACCACCATGTATATGGCGAAAAAGCCCGTAATAGTAATTCTGTGCTATTTGACTCTATATTTTGTATATTTGGTGGTGTTTTACGTAATATAGTTAGTTTATTGTGCATAAGTGAAGTGAATGGAAAATGATACCGCGAAGCTTGAAATTCTGAGATGCCACAAAAATTTCCTGGAAGGTTCTTTTTTTTATATATCAAAGGAGGCAAACGAACTGGTGGGTCACGTGATGTTAAGTGATACATACATCAGGGACGTCGCAAGTGTGTTGCCAGCCTGTATATGGGAGAAGGGGGAGGGGAAGGAAAGGGAAAGCAGGAAAGAGGAAGGGACGTGGGCCTCTGGCTCTCTCACCGACCGAACGAAACACAACAATGCAAGCACTGTTATTTCACGTCGTTTATCTGTGAGAGGGGTGGTACTACCCCGGAGGAGCCGACCCATTCATGCTGAAACCAAAAATAGCTTCAGCGTGGCTCTACCACCTAAGGGATCCACCATCTTGTTAGAATATTGAAATGGTCACACGACGCTTTTAACATTATTGTATTATAACGTCCATTGAAACAAAACATTGACACTGGCAAGTGCTTCTGCGAAGCCAAGACAAGAAAAAGAAAAAAATATTATGTATATATATAATATATATAGTATATATAATATATATATGAATAATCAAATATATATGAATTCCATTTAATTATTCAGGGCCAGCTGTTTTGCGGTATATAGGGGCCGATCTGGGTAGTATCACGACACATTCGCAGCTTAATATAAAGTATTTATATCAGAGATTTAAATAGAAACCAATGCAGAGCCGGACAGCTGTGTTGATTGTTAATTACTACAGATTTACTTATAAAATAGTATTGTAAATTAACGTCTCGACTCTATGTATATATATTGCATTATTACATTGTGTTATTATTACCTGTTAAAGTGAAGAATAATGTCCTCGAAAATATTGAAATGTGCTAACTGTAACATTGTGATATGTGAAGTCCTTGCATTCATACAAAATAAATTGGATGTTATGGACAATGAAAGTATGGTTCGAATATGTGTTTCTGCTTTTAAAAGCGAAGAAGTAGATAATGCAAAGAAAGTACTTTTTGATTCAATAAAACCAAAAAAGAAAATGGTATCACGGAGAAAGGATGGCAAATTACAGAGAGATATCGAAGATATTATTTCGCTGTTGAAGGGCACTGATCCAGAGTTAATACCTATTTTTGTAGCTAAGGATTTGTCTAAGTTGCCTCCAGTGACTTTTGATCATGTAGATGTTTCTTTGTTATTAAAAGATATTGTTTACCAAAATCTGAGATACAAGAAATAAAACAAAGCTATGTAACTATTAAACAGTTAAAAGCTCAGAGATCTACATGTAATAAAAATAGATTGACATCATTCTTGAATACAGGGAGTTATATTAACAAAAAGTCTGATACGTATAATATACAACAAAATGAACCAATATTTTTAACTCCCAGTGATGTTGCATTATCAACACATGAAAATAAATCACTAAATTTTGATGATGATCACTTATCACTTTCCTCGCTTCCTTCAACAATAGCTAATGATAATACATCTGTATTTAATAATTCACCTAATTTCCACTTTCAACAGTTGCATTCTAATATGACCCCGATAGAATCATCTCGTACTAGTCCATGGTTTAATAGTACGTCACTTATTGAGGAAGGATTACTGATAGATGAATCACCATCTGGTGTATCTTATTCTCAGTCACTTAATAATGTGACAGATCATTTTTCTGAATCCTTGCATTCGTGTACCTCGTCATTAGTTACTGTAAGACCGGTGTATGACGATTGTGATAATGATATAAAAGTACCGACACCAGTATTCATAAAAAGTAACAAAAATAGTACACATACGACAGCAGAACGGTTATCATTTGCAGCAGTAACAGATAATGGGGAAGAATGGAAAAAGCAAAACGGCGTTGGGGATTGGACTATAGTACAGAAAAGGCGATTGAGAAATAGATTCATAAAAAAAGAAGGTAAAGCAGAACCAGACCCAGGTAGTAAATTTAAGGCTGCAGATACGAAAATACCTCTCTATATTTCCAATGTCCATAAGGATGTATTGGAAAAAGATATAATTGATTATATACATGAAAAAACTAAGGAGAAAGTTTCATTAGTGAAGATTAACATGAAACGAGAAAGAGATTATGACTCTTACAAATTATTTGTTTCCAAATGCAAATTAGAGTTATTCTTAAATGATAAGCTATGGCCTTGCGGTATATCATTTAGACGATACGTATTTCGTAAACCAAAGCAGGGTGCATTTAATCATTTGAAACGTGAATCTTCGACACAGTAATTTATAATGAATACCCATGTTATTAATTTAGTATCTTTTAACTGTCGTAATGTTAAAACTTTCTATGAAATTAAATCCTTCTGTGATAAAGCAGATATTATAGCATTACAAGAGACTTGGTTATTACCACATGAGATACCTATATTAGGAGAAATACATGAGGATTTTGCATATACAGGCCTATCAGCAGTTGATACTACATCAGGTATCCTTCGTGGAAGACCATATGGTGGTGTTGCAATATTGTGGCGTAAGACTTTATTTCAAAACGTAGTAAGAATAGAGACCAATAATAATCCTGCTGCTATTAAAGTAGTAAATAACGTTGGATCATTCCTGGTCTGCTGTGTATATATGCCCACGGATAGTATGGAAAATTTACCTATTTTTACAGAATGTTTAGGTGCATTAAGTTCTATAATAGACAGTTGTGATCTAGAAAATGTATATATGCTGGGTGATTTTAATGCGCATCCTGTAAATTTATTCAGAAGGGAGTTATTGTCTTTTTGTAATGAACAAGAGTGGTTTAGTGCTGATATGAAAATTTTAGGTTTTGATAGTAATACTTTTACATATATAAGTGATGTTTTTAATTCTAAAAGATGGTTAGATCACTGTTTAGTAACAAAGTCTGCATGGAATACTGTGAGAAGTATCAAAGTTTTATATGATGTATACTCTTCGGATCATTTTCCTATTCTTATTGAATGTAATCTGAGCTTGATCAAGCCGAAATTGTATCACAGAAATATTGAGTGTAATAAAGTAATCTGGGGTGTAAGAAGTAAACAACAAATTAATATGTATAATAATCTTTGTAATAATAAGTTAAGAGACATAGATTTTCCCAGTGAATGTTATGAATGCTCTTATAACTTATGCGATGATATTGAGCACCATACAATATTAGATAATCTATACAAGAATATAGTAAATGTACTCTGGGATATCGCAATTCTTTCATATAATAGGCCACCATGTAAAAAATGTAATATTGTAGGATGGAATCGGCATGTTAGGCAAGCTCATACTGATGCTAGACTTAGTTTTGAACTTTGGCTTTTATTAAGGAAACCAAGTGCAGGAAACATTTTTGAAAGAATGAAATGTACACGTCAATATTTTAAGTCACGGCTGAAATGGTGTATAAAAAATCAGGAGAAGATACAGATGGATATCATTGCGACTCATTACAGTAATAAAAAATTCAGTCAGTTCTGGAAAAGTACTCAAAAACTCAATAGTAGACCTGGTCTGCCTATGAGTATCGATGGTGTAAATGATTTTAAATGTATCGCAAATAATTTCATGCAACATTTTAAAGTTAAAACGCAACATATATCAAATCAAATCATTGAAATCGAGGAAGATAAAGAGCACAAGAAAAGTGAAAATATTATTCTTTTCAAAAGTAGCGATATTAAAAATATCATAAAAACATAGCTCGTGGAAAATCACCCGGTCATGATGGGCTCAGTATTGAGCACCTCCAATATGCAGGGTTTCATTTGGATAGAGTACTTTGTATGTTTTACAATTTATGTATAAGGCATTCTTATCTTCCTCGTGATCTAATGAAAACGGTAGTAGTTCCTATTGTTAAAAATAAAACAGGTGATGTTTCTGACATAAATAATTATAGACCAATTTCACTAGCTACTATAATTGCTAAGGTATTTGATGGTTTACTGGATACTCAGTTAAATAAATATATTAAGTTACATGATGCTCAATTCGGTTTTCAACCAAGACTATCAACAGATAATGCCATTCTAGCTCTTAAGCAGATAGTCAGGTGCTATACTAGCCGAAAAATACCTGTTTATGCCTGTTTTCTAGATTTAACCAAAGCTTTCGATCTAGTTTCCTATAACATATTATGGAGGAAGTTAAGGAATACCGGTTTACTACACGAACTTATTAACATTTTTCGACATTGGTACGGACATCAAGAAAATTATGTAAGATGGGCTGGAGATACCTCTGATATATACAGGTTGGATTGTGGGGTGAGACAAGGGGGTATAAGTTCCCCGAAACTTTTTAACTTGTATATAAATGATCTTATCCATGAGTTATGCAGAATTCATGCAGGATGCACGATAGATAATCAGATGATTAATAATATAAGTTATGCGGATGATATGGTACTCCTCAGTCCTTCAGTTGGTGCTCTAAGAAAACTGTTACTTGTCTGTGAGACCTATGCCAATAAACATGGCTTAAAGTATAATATCAAAAAAAGTGAATATATGGTATTCACTGCTGGTAAAAACTTTTCAGAAGACGTACCCCCTATAAATCTTTATGGTATACCCTTGAATAGAATATATGAATTTAAATATCTGGGCCACATTATGACGGTGGACATGAAAGACAATAATGATATAGAAAGAGAACGTAGAGCGCTCGCAGTTAGAGGGAATATGTTGATTCGTAGGTTTGCTCGCTGTAGTGATGAAGTCAAAATCCAACTATTCAAAGCATTTTGTCAATGTTTTTACACGAGCAGCTTATGGATTAACTTCAGTATGAGGACTATTAAGGCATTGCGCGTCCAGTATAATAATATTTTTAGAATGTTATTGGGATTACCACGATTTTGTAGCGCTTCCGGGATGTTTGCAAATGCTAGGGTTGATGATTTCTTTGCTATAATCCGTAAGAGAATTGTATCCATCCTGGGTAGACTTCATGATAGTCCCAATAATATAATGAGAACAATGGGAAACATGTACGACAGTCCTTTCATGAAACACTGGCTATCTGTTGTCATATAATATTGTGATGTTTATCTTTTCATCCTATTTCATATTCATTTGTATAAAGGCACATATTAATTTAGTTATTTAATTTAATTTTTTAATTTAGTACTAATGTATGTAATTTGTTTTTGTGGACCCTTGTTGTCTGATAAATAAAAATAAATAAATAAAATAAATATCTATCTCCCTTATTACTCCATAGATTATTTTATTATACTATTATAGTTCTAGTAGGTAGAGCCACGCTGAAGCTATTACCGGTTTCAGCATGAATGGGTCGAATCGCCCGGAGAAGGTACTATTCGACCCACAGAAACAACGACGTGAGGTAATAGTGCTTGCATTGTGCAAGTACCAGCCGAATCATCCGTGCCCGGTCAGCACCTGCACCAGACGGTACGTCAGGGAGCCCAGCCCCTGTTTCCCAGGCAGATACGACCGAGCAAAGGGCGTCGATGGTATATCTTCTGTAACGCGTATAGAGTATAACTCCTAAAAATGAGGTATAAGAACCTATAGTAGTAAGGTATGGAAGGCAACTCTACACTTCACTCTTTGTACAAGCAATCCTTTGTAATCTATACTATTACTATAAAGTGGTTAAGTTTGTGAGGTTGTAGGGGGTAATCTCAAGAACTACTAGTCAGATTTGAAAAATTCTTTCAGTGTCCGAGAGCTCATTTATAGAGGAACGGCATAAGCTTATATATCATCACGCTAAGATCAATAGGAGCGGAGCACCAATGACGAATGTTTCAAAATCGTTTTTTTTTCCCTTTTGAGAGTTTCCGTTGCGTGTTAGTTAGACCAAAGTAACTATTCCACGCGAACGAAGTAGTCCGGTGAAACTGTTAAGACCTTGCTGGGTCAATGGCGTAGTCATTTCGAAAAAAAAAAAAAACAAAAAGCGAACGAAGTTTTAATTCAAAACCCAAATCCAATATGACACATGAGTAATTGGTATTTAAATTCACGCTAAATTATAAGGAGTACAGTCAAGCTGAAAAAACATTTTGTATTTAATTATAAACTTGTTCATGCTCACGGTTTTAGCCGCGTGGAAACGCTCTCGCTTTGTCACACGAACTACACCTGATATATTATGTTACAAAAATTATATGTCTTTCACAGACTTCATTCAATTTTGCCTTTGACTCTGTTGCATCGCATACAGTTTTCCGTTTTACCCTCTACTAGCCTCTGCCTGCGACTTCGTTCGCGTGAATAGATACTTTGGGCTAACGTTAACATGCAGCGGAAGCACTCAAGACGAAAAACCCAAGATTTTTAAACATTCTTTATTGGTGCTCCGCTCCTAATAGTGTCAGCTTGATGATATATAGCCTATAACCATTCTAGATAAATAAGCTATATAATATTGAAAAAAATCTTGAAATCGGACTAGTAGTTCCTGAGATTACCCTCTACAACTTCACAAACTCACAAACTTTACCTCTTTATAATATTAGTATAGATGAGATGAAAATAACAAAAAAACAACGATTAAGTCATTAGCATTGCCGAGAGAAGTAGATGTATAAAACAATGAAATAAAAGTGTTCTATCTAGAACGCTTCGTTAGTCTGACGCAAGCCGCGTAGTCGCAATATGGATGATCACGCTTTTTAGCATGTCGCTGACGCGAAACCATCAATTTTTCTTCAGCAAGAAAAATACCGATCAACGCGCCTAGAGAAGTTAAACGCTATGTGAATTTTAATTTTCTAATGAATATAAATGTTTAGTGAAAAAACAGACATCTTTTTCTTGCAAAAAAAAAAATATATATATGTTTCATTTTTTACTAGTTTCTGCCCGTGACTTCGTCCGCGTGGAATAGGTACGTCGTTTAAGGTAAAAATATTTTCAAATAATACCTACTTTGATACCCGAACTATGAACTTTAATATGGTAACCTTTCTCAAATACCACAGAACCATATCCTTTCCTAGTACTTAGGGTCAGCACTTTTACACGACCTCTCAAGATCCTCGATACCAACAGATCATTCCCGACTCGGTCCGTGACACTCATAATCCTTATCTATTGTTAGGCACCACGCATTTGTCAGCCAGTCGATCAGCGAAACCCATTAACATTCTGTAAATACTGTGACTATTCATCCGAGCAGAGCTTCGCTCCAC
Organism: Antheraea mylitta; assembly: GCA_014332785.1. Classification (NCBI taxonomy): domain Eukaryota; kingdom Metazoa; phylum Arthropoda; class Insecta; order Lepidoptera; family Saturniidae; genus Antheraea; species Antheraea mylitta. The sequence continues at coordinate 93,014 of JACEII010000214.1, forward strand.
AACAACGTTCACATGGAAGTGCTCGTAGATTGACGGTATCTTTCCTTTTATATGCCAAACTGTGGAAGTCAAAGCAATCACCATTCACTCACATATCTCCCATATCTTAGTAACACACACAAAGATGATATTAAATAGCAGATTGTTATTTAAGTGATACACCATCTATATAATCGTTCTTATTTATGTATCTAAATTATGTAGTAGATATAGTAATGTTCCGGTGGCGTTGTAGTCACGCCTCTCGGTGCATCGTAGCGGTACCGGACGTAGTCATTTAACACTCGGCCATCCTGCGCTAGCAGTGTCCCACGGCTGTTACTGTCGAGTCCACCTAGATCTCTAATCTAGAGACAATAATATAATACGAGTAACTTGCATTATGACACCGATAACATGACCAAGAGGTTTCAGAATATTCCTATGTACATATCTCGTATTTCTGTAAAGGTACATACAGTAAGCACTAAGTATATACGTCGGTAATCACCTAGTACATCACAGTACATACCAGGTAAATAGTACATACGGCAGATCCCATATACGACGGAGGATAAAAAATAAAACAGTCGTTACCAAAAGAATTAGTATAGATGTTATGAATCATTATGGAGATCGTACAGCGCTCACATAGTACCCAGGGCTCACACAGTACCCAGGGCTCACACAGTACCCAGGG
>JACEII010000214.1:98940-111926 GCA_014332785.1 Antheraea mylitta
GGACGTCAAATGGAACATCAACAATAGTACAAACTGGAGGAACGACTATATTATCCTCAGGAGGGTCAAATGGAACATCGACATTTACAATTGGAGGCTCCAATGGAATATCGGGAGTAATAAAGTCGGGGTCGTCAAACGGAACAACAATAACAGCGGGTGTTGGGGGAACCAATGGAACGAAGGGCGTTATAATAATCGGATCAAAAAATGGAACAGGATTAGAACTATTAACTGGTGGGCCAAATGGCACCTCCACAGGAATAATATTTGGAGGAGCAAATGGAATACAGGTAGTGCAGAAAAGTGGAACAGGACACAATGATACGTTGGCAGTTGCATCGAATGGAACATCAAATGGAAAATCAACAATGGTACAAACTGGAGAATCAAGTGAGTCATCTTCATATTTAATTAAAGGTATAACTGGATTGTTTAAAAGGTTTACTGGATGATCACAAGGACGGATCATCATATATATAATCTATGTTATATGATAATGTGTTGCAGTAAATTGTAATCCTACATGGATGAAATAAAAATAAAATAATTTAAACGGTTTTTTTAATCATTCCATTTACGTGAATTTATAGTTGTCTAAATATGTGAATTTATTTATATAATGTGCTATTCAAATTACCAAGTTGGACTGTAATTTTGCACTCTGATTAGAAGATAAATAAAATGCACAATATAATTAATTTTTATAAACCAGTAAAACGAGAGTATTTCCACATTACATTGCTATATTATATAATTATCTTGATATACGTAATAAAATTACAATTAAATATGAATGTTTCAAGTATTCGCCAATAGATAGCGCCCTCTCGTATTTTAAATTTCTGTATCACGGTGTCAAGACTCACATTTGAAACAGGTCGTCTGTCATTATGAGTAACTGTACTTAGGTGTACATCGGTGAAGGCGTTAAGACCTTCCTAGGTCAATAATAATTTCGTGAAACAAAACTTTACTTAGGTGATATATTCGTTGCATACCTTAAACTTCCTTAAAGTCGCAATACTAGATCAATATGGTATATGCTTTGTGTTCGTCTGCTATTATAGCGCTAAACGAACGAGCATATCTTTTAACAGTAAATAGATTGACGTCTTTTTATTAAGTGAAATGCTTTATTTTCATAGCGAGAACTCTCAGCTTAACAGTCGAAGAACAATGACCACGGCAACGTGTGTAATTAAAAGCGAACTGAATAAAAAATCTTGAATAACCACATCTTACAGCCTGTTCAGAGCTTTCTATTCTCTGTAGAACTTTGATATTCGATGACTGAACGGGAAGATACTTGATACTTGTTCTAAATCAATTTAAAAAAAGGCGATTTAAAGGACCCATTTATCTAGAAAATACAAATTTATAATCCTCTACCCATCTATGTTAAAACACAGTGTCAATGACCGTCGTGTGACGTGAAATGAAAGTGATGCCAACCAACTAACAAAGCATAACTTTTCGAACTTTGAACAAACAAAAGGGTTTATTGTCCGTTTTATTACAGAAGATTATAAACTCCGAGACGCCGCTCGTAGGTTTGTCACCGGTCATTCAACCTAGGTTTATTTAAACTTGTACCCATACTTTTGAGAGTCTTAAAACAAAGTTTAACTTAGGTTCTCTATGTTGTTTATCCGTTTTTTTTTTTCTATATTATTATTTTATTGGTTAAATGTGACCGTAAACTATCACACGATTGAAGGTTGTCACTCTTTAAACAGTCACGGTGTAGAATGGTTAGTTGCGATATTGGAATAAAAATGTTGGAAGCCCATAGATCAAACACAGTTGTACAAGCAGTACATTTAATATGAAAAACTTGTTATATTCAAACTGTAAAATTAGAGATTAATTAAAATTCATAATAATGTTATATATTATATACAAGAATAAGTATTAAATGAAGAACAAGATTCCGTATAACTAAAGCTGTTGTTAAAATAGCTAAAAAATGCATACGACAGTTGGTACAGTTATTAGTATCTACTGTAATTATTCAAAATAGATACCTCCTTGTCTACTACTCTGTACTAGTACTCTGCCCTTTTTTGTCCGACCCATTCATATACAAGAAGGATATAATGCTTCATGGTCACATTTAACATATAGAATAATAATATCTAAACAAATACTCATAAACAACAAAGAGGACCTTAGATTAAGTTTGTTCTAAGACATTCCAAAATATGGATATAAGAACTATTGAATAATAATACCGAGTAGACCCTTTTTTTAACATCGAAAAATTATTAGATATGTAGCGAATATTCGGCAAAAAGCACGGAGTATCTGGCTTCTTACTTAAATTATGTAGGGAAAATTATATTAAACAAAACCTTGATTGCTTAATTCATCTTTTAATTTTATAATTAGTGTTACTCATTATGACTAAGCAAAGCAAACTTTCTTTTGATAATCAGTTTCAAAATCGCTTGTAATGAAAAAATATCTACGAGATTTCCAATGAAAATTATTATTTTAATTCAAATATTGAATTTATCGCAAGAAACTTGTAATGACATTACCTGCTCGGTCATGGCAGTAGAACATCTAGAATCTATTAGAAGATAGGTAGCTAAAAAACTATTATATTTCATACTTTCATAACAATGCCAGGGGGATGGATGTAACGACTCCTGTCTTTTTTTATATGATATAAGACGCAAACGAACATGCGGGTCACCTGTTGCTAAGCAATCACCGCCGTCCATAGACACTAGCAACCCTAGAGGAATCGCAAGTGTGTTACCAGCCTGTTTTTGGGATGCAGAGAAAGAGAGAGGGGCTAGAGGAGGGGGGAAGGGAGAAGAGAAGTGAGAGGAGGAGAGATGAGTCTCCGGCGCTCTCACTGACCGAACGAAACGCAACAATGCAAGCACTGTTACTTCACGTCAGTTTTCAGTGAGAGGGTGTTACTACCCCGGACGGGTTGACCCATTCATGTTGAAACCAATAATAGCTTCAGCGTAGCTCTACCACCTACTGTATGGGACGAAGACATTTTTTCTTTTTCGAACTAACACTATTGGCCTAACAGGCGCGTACAGCCTCACCAGAATACTAAGGCGAGCGCTCAAAACGTTTAGCCGCTTGGCAAGAAACTCAAGGGTGGTAAGTGCAACATCCCGAATCTTTCTCATCTAAAATACAAGTTAGTTAATATTTTGTAGGTATAAGAGCCACGATGAAGCTATTACTGGTTTCAGCATGAATAGTCGGCTTGCCCGGGGGTAGTATCCACCCTCTCACAGAAAACCGACGTGAATAAACAGTACTCGCATTGTTGCATTTCGGTTGTTCAGTGAGAGCACCGGAGGCCCACTTTTCCCCCGCCCCTCTTGAACGGACTACGCTATTGACCTAACAACGTCTTAACAGCTTCACTGGACAACCCTCCCTCCCCTTTACCCCTCCTTTCTTCCTTACCAACACAGGCTAGCAATGCAGTTGCTCCTCTCGTGTTACTGTTGTCTATGGACGGTGGCGATCATTTAACATTAGGTGACGTTTCTGTTCATTTGCGTCTTATGACATAAAAAAAAAACCACTCATACGTTAAATTCCGTATGTTTACCAGTCTTATGAACTGAAACGTGTATTTTGTATCACATAACTGGACTAAACTAATCAAGTTCGGAAATAAGAGAAAAAAATAAAATCTATTCACTATATATGTACATCTGTGTGTGTATGGAGGACATCTGTCTGTGTTGTTGAAGTAGTGAGTGAAAAAAATCATTGTCACTATATCCCGCTAGTAGCGTGCTCGAGGTCTCCACTGCAAGGGATCTAATCTAGATCAGCGACGCTTTTTTTTTCGAACTGACTACGCTGTTGACCTAACAAGGTCTTAACAGCTTCACCGGACTACGATCAGCGAGGCCACACAGGCGATGAATATAAAGACTAACTCTCTTCATTTTGCGACATCTGTCGGTGCTTTAAATACTCGTATACTCGATACTATTCATTACTACTTCCACACATGGTGTAGCAATTAAAATCGAGTTCAATTTACTGCACCAGCTTCGCCGAAAGATGGCACTATATTCATAAAGAGGAGTTTTTCATAAATCGAGGTACTGATTTAGGTTTTTATAATAACCCTGAACTTGGTACATGACGTAAATTATTTTTATTAATCGTTTAATTAAGCACAATTAAATTTAACAACAACTGTACAAATATTCGTATTTATATTCGCAATTCGAGAAGAATCGTTATGCCTACGGCTGATATTTATTTATTTCGTCTGTAAAAGATCCATTTAAAGCCATACCTTTTTTTTTTTTTTTAATGGGGAAATCGTGTATGGATACTCGCCCTAGCCGCACATCTAAAAGTGGGTTATATCCGAGTCCCACGGACTAATAACACTAAGGTGTCTTCACTCAACTATAGCCGGGGAGCAGAAGCTGCCAACTGGCACTGTGTCTACACCCCGGCAGGTGTCGGCGAGGGATCAGAGTCGTAGACCCCTCAAGGATGGGCGAGAATTCCCCCCCCCCCCCCCCCATAAACCGCCAAAAGACCGGCAGAGCATCCCCCCCCCCCCCCCCCGATAATCGTGAGAGGCACATCGGCACAATGCGCCTCCATCATCACAATGCACCTTCAACAACACAATGTGCTTCGCGAAGGCATACCTTCCCTAAGGAAGGTACGGGCATAATCACCACGCCAGAACACTTACATACTTTTAACATTTACATATTTGTAACATGACTTATGTTCCAATTTTTTTTTATATCAAAGGAGGCAATCGAACTGGTGGGTCACGTGATGTTAAGTGATCATAACATCAGGGACGTCGCAAGTGCGTTGCCAGCCTGTATATGGGAGAAGGGGGAGGGGAAGGAAAGGGAAAGCAAGAAAGAGGAAGGGACGTGGGCCTCCGACTCTCTCACTGACCGAACGAAACACAACAATGCAAGCACTGTTATTTCACCTCGGTTATCTGTGAGAGGGGTGGTACTACCCCGGAGGAGCCGACTCATTCATGCTGAAACCAAAAATAGCTTCAGCGGGGCTCTACCACCTACTATGAATGCTTAAGCTCTTATTATGGAATTTATTTGCATAAGCAATTGTACATAATTGCTCATGGGCAGCTGTTTTAGTACGTGGGGCCGTGTCGGGTGTAATTATATCACGACTTACATGTATATCACTCTAGAATATTCTATATTACATAAGATATATAATTAAAAACCAACGGAGAGCCGACCACTTGTGTTGGTTTTTAATTATTACGTAGTTTATAGAATAATATTGATAATCAATGTCTCGGGTCGCTATGAGATGATATCTTAGCTTATCATTTTTTTTAATTATTCAAGGCAATGGACAATTGTACTCAAAAATAAATGTAAGCAATCTAGTCGGCGCCCAGTGGTCGACATTGATTTTTTAAAGTTTGAACTTTATTAGGGTTCTTTTGTCAAAGGGTATAATAAATAAAAAGGTATAGATTCTATAATCAAAGCTTTTCATCATGGCTACTTAGTTATTTGCCATTTGCCAACCTTTAATCTATGTGTAAATGAAAATTGAAATTAATTATAAATTTGAAACAAAAACCACTTGAAAAGCTCTCAAATTTTAAGGAAACGTAACTTTATGAAAATAAAGAAATTTATCGCAACCCATGACACAATTTTCAATTAATTTTACACGACACAATATAAAAATATACAAGAATTGCTCCTTTAAAAGTATAAGATATCTGTAAGAGCAATACCACTAATAGTTCACATTATGAAATCGATTCCCTTGTCCTTCTAGGATTATACTTCATCCCATGTTTCAGAATCAGCAAGACAAGTAACAGTTTTTTGGTTATAGAGTTGGGTTTTAGGACGATGTCTCAAACGATATTATATATTTTCCGGATTGTGAGTTTAAGGGCCATGTCAATGATGTGGCCATGATGTCTGAATTGACTCTTCTCTGTGCATCCGTTAAACATCGTAACGTGTAATATTTAAATATGTATGTTATAAGGATAAACCTGTTTAAGCAACTATTGCTTGGCAACAGATTTTAAATTTGAAGGTGATAGCTAGTCAAACGGACTTAGAAAAACCTTACCATCAAGTTATTTTTTCTCTTCGATGTTTTCCTATAAGAAGCGCTCCAACTTAGTTGCTAGGATTCTATCATGGCATTAAATGACTGGGTATCCATAAGTACCTTCTCGTGGCATAATTGAAATAAAGTTTTTTTTGTTTTATTGAAGCAAAAAAGTACCCGTTTTTAATAATAATTGTATTTAGATACAACTAATTTTCTTGTTCTCTTAATAGTAAAAAAAGTTGTAAAAAATTTTTAGTAGTAGTAGAGTCAAGCTGATTCTATTATTGTTTTCAGTACGAATGGGTCGGCTCTTCCGGGGAAGCACCACCCTCTCACAGAAAACCGATGTGAAGTAACAGTGCTTGCATTGTTGCGTTTCGTTCGGTCAGTGAGAGAGCTGGAGACCCACTACCCTCCCCTTTCCCTTCCTTCTCTCTCTTCCCCTCCTTCTTCTCTCCGTTCGCCCCATTCCCCAATCCCTCTAAACACAGGCTGGCAACGCACTTGTAACTACTTTGGTGTTGCTGGTGTCTATGGACGGCGGTGATCACTTAACATCAGGTGAGCCACCTGTCCGTTTGCCTCCTATGATAAAAAAAAAACTTGTATTAAAAATAAGCCCATATGAGTGACAAAATTTTAATCCAATGTACAAGGCCGATAAAAATGTAAGTAATTCGTATTAAAATTAATTTAACGCAAAAATATAAGCAATAAATAACAACTGAAAAAACATTTTGAATTTAAACATTCATTAAGCTGTTACCGCGGTTTCGTATACAAACGCTTGTAAAAGAAATAAGAGTGACATTCAACTTTGATTGCAAGTCTAGCTTGGACTTTTTCGCATTATAAGCCCTAATTTAGGTTTTTTTTTTCGACTCCGAACATTGTCATGGGAAACATTTAGAATAAATTTAATTCAATTCATATAATTATAACTATACTTAGCCTGGCCATAAATACTGTTACAATTAAAAATAAACAAAATATTACATTTGAATTTGGAATCTGTGATTTTTATATGATTTACTGCGTTCTCTACCTCTACCACCTTTTTTTAACAGAATTGAATATAATTTTTGGAAATTACATTCAGTTGGGTTTAGGGATATTCAAACCGCTTTCAAATAGACAAGATTTAATAAATATTTCCATTTGGTATCATTCCCTGTAAAGATTAGGAGCAAGTTCTAGCTTTACACAGGTCCTTGGGGTAGCCGTTTGTGAGAATAAAGTTACTAGTTAGGTCAACATTATTTTATTTAATCCATTACAGTAGTGTTCTAGTTAACCTAAATGAGTTCTTGAACGGGATTAGCAATCCAAGTATTTAATAAAAATAATTTTAATTCAGCGCATAGCAAACGGAGCAAAATGCAATGTACGTGTCCATACATGCCTAATCCTCTACTCTTCCGTTGTGATTCTTTCAAATATGTACATACAGACGGACTATTAATTCGTTCATATATGAAAAAGAGGTTTTAATTTTTATTTTATTATGTCACATGTTAGTACAAGAGCGCACATAAAGAGTTTACGTTTCGGTTAATCAATTACATGTTGTAGTTCGTGGTCGAAGCTTGTCAACAAAAATGGCATCGACTGCGCAAGCATTCTTCATATTTGCTGTAAGTTTTTTCCACAATTATATTAGCTTCACTAATTTAATAAATACATCCCATTTTATATTTCTATCCTAATTTAGTCTTTTAATCCCCTGTTAGCAGAATACCTAGTAATGTAATGTAAAACTTGCGGCGTTTTCTCAAATAAACGAATTAAATTCAAAACAGCGGTAGAAACATATCATATCAATCTATTCATAAAATACATTATTAAATAATCTTTTTTTTCTCATTCTTTTTGTTCGTTTCCATAAAATTTATGTATATTTTTTTATCTATACTAATACTATAAAGAGATAAAGTTTGTCAGTTTGTAGGGGGTAATATTTGGATCTACTAAGCCTATTTTAAATATTCTTTTACCAATAGAAAACCACGTTATTTGTGATTATTATAGGCTATATATTAACTCAAAAAATTAAAAGACTTTTTTTGTGGTAATAAGATTTGCAAAGTAAGTCGGAGAAAAAATGGTCGAACGAAAACGTTTTTTATGACGCAGCCTTAACGATGAGAGATATATGATTGAGTTATACAGAAAAATTGTAGAGTTTGACAATGCATACAAATAAGTCATCGACAGCATATGTCTAACTTTTATATTTAACACACAAAAAGTATTTTTTTATATTAAAAAAATATTTAAATTGTAAAGTGATGTCTCTTGCTCGTGTTATCAAAAACAATTATGAATTATTATTAATATGTAATGATATAATAAATGAGACACAGTTAAGTTAGTAAAAAACAACTTTACAACAGTAATTCTATTCCAAGTATTTCCATTTAAAATTTTGGCAGTCTTGAGCCACGGCTTAATTTTAAAATTAAAAACTGCAGTTTGGCACGTTTCTTTTAATTATATAGTACCTGGGCGACCGAGCCTATTTTGGTTCTTTAAAAAACAATTTTTTAATCAAAATAAACTATTAGGTTTGCCTCACAAAATTTGCATTTTTTCACATAAAATAAATATTAAAAAAGACTCTCTTATAATTACAATAATAGTAGTATTTGTTTAATTAAAATAAATTGTTAGTTATGCCTTACAAAATTACCATTTTTACAATATATATACATCCATATATATATTTCCACCTGAGCTATTTTTGATTTGACAGCGGCAGCGAAATTTACCTTCATATTCTTGCTATATTTTGAAAAAAAGTTTTCTATGAACAAAATAGATCGATTTATCGTTCCCGAAACTACCTACATACTAAGTTTCACGGAAATCGCTAACGCCGTTTCCGAGATTCTGAATATATACAAATATAAAAATATACAAGAATTGCTTGTTTAAAGGTATTAGATTTGGAACCTATTCAGGACTATCCTGAAGAAACATTGGAACATACCCTAAATAAGGCCCAAAATAATGTATAAATAAAGGACAATTTTAGATGTCCATATTTAAAATTGAATTTTTTTAATGAAAACTTTTGCCTTATGCGCAAGGTCAAACTTACAGCTTCATCCAGATTAGACAAATAGTTATATCTGATTAAACAAACAAATACGAAAATATCTTTTGAGTTGTCCTTTCAAATAGGCATTTCAAATTTCATACTTACTATATATCCATATTTTTATATCCCTGTTAGTATGGAAAAATACCGGGTGTTGGTATTCAAAATAAAAAGAAAGTACTTAATTCAACTTAGGTCCTAAGAAGGCACTTACGAACGCCAAAACTACCACTGGGAGTTTTTGTCTGTTGGATTTTAGTCTATCATGTAGTGGATTTTATATTTTATTCATAGTCTTTTGTTATTTGACTCTATATTTTGTAAACTTGGTGGTGTTTTACGTAATATAGTTGGTTTATTGTGCAAAAGTGAAGTGCATGGAGAATAATACCACGGAGTATGAAATTCTGAGATTTCACAAAAGCTCCTAGGAAAGTTCTAACAAGGGATCCACCATCTTGATAGAATATTGACTCACACGACGCTTAATATTGAAATGATCGCACGGCGCTTGTAATATTACTGACTATGCGGCAATGACAGCAATAATCTGAAAGATTGGTCGCCAAAAAAAAACCTACCACCGGTTCGGAGAATAACTCAGTCATTGAGAAGTACTGGCAAGAAACTCGATCTGGTTTAACTTTTTAACAATTATGTCACTACAATATAATATATCAAAGTCCTCTGCCACGTCGGTCTGTCTGTTCGCGATAAACTCAACAACTACTGAACAGATCTCCATGCAGTTCTTCAATAAATAAAGTGATTCATGAGGAAGATTTAGGTATATAATTAATCAAGGTTTTATTATTATCAGGATAGTACAACGTCCGCCGAGCCCGCTAGTATATCATATTTAGAATACATTACATATCACAATCGTTTTTAATGGATGCAATGAGAGAGTGATTCAAGTCAGAGACGATTCAATTCCAGACAACACCATTGTTCGCATACTCCTTTAGAAATATTACGAAAATCAGTAATCTTTTTGACATCTAAACCTTATGTCTACCCTTTATTTAATATAACGCTGGATCTTAATCACATCGGATTACTCTCATATTTTATTTTGCAGATTCTCGTCACATTGAGTCTTACTTCAGTTGTACCTGTTCGAAAATCCAGTGAGTAACTTGTCATTTCATTGCTACGTTCTTGTATATTAACACTTAATTTGTAGGTTCGAAATATTTTAACCAATCACGAAGCATATTTTAGCCAATCACGAAGTATATTTTAGCCAGTCACGAAGCTTGTATTAGTATGATCTAGTTTATTATTGGTGGATTCTGGATGAGCTCTTGTTTCCTAAACTAGTAAAAAGAGATCGGTAGATTGATTTATTAAACAAAGTTTGGCATTTTGTAGCCTCGAGGGTTCGTGTTGGTTGTTGTTACCGGTTGAGTGGAATAAAATGACGAAGACACGATATATACTGCTCTTTTAATACAGGTGTAACACAATTTATAATGCACGCAATAATATATAATATCGGTTACATAAACACAGTCTTGTAGTAGCGTCCCTACGCGTCCCGGGTGAATGATCAAGTGACAGTGGTCTAGGTGACGCGTGGGTGTACATTTTTGTTAGGCTCCCGGCTACAGGTCTTTTTAGCAATGTTGCTGGTTTTATATGTTAAGAATTATTAAGTAATGGTATTATAATTGCGAATTACCGTACGATATAAATAGTAAGCATTAACTTATACACATAACGTTAAGACATAATATTAAGAAAGCGCAGAACGCCACAAAAGTTCTCCACATCGTCGGTTTGTCAGTCTGGTCGCGATAACCTCAAAACCTACTTTACGGATTTTCATCCGGTTTACAATAATAAATATAGTAAGTCATCGGGAAGATTTAGGTATTTAATTTGGTACGATTTTGTGAAAAAATCAATAAATAATAAGCTATTAAAGAAATTGTAATGAAACTTTCAGGATTTATAGTTTAATAGTTGTACTTTGATAAGATATATAAAAGTTTACAATATTTTTTTTTCCATATTGTTAATTAACTTTTAGTTAACAAATGAAAATTTCAATGACTTCGGGAGATGTTACACTTAGTCTTACACTTAGTCATACTTAAATGATTAATGCATATATCGAGAAAAAAAATGTTTTTTGAGGGATCAAAAAACATTTTTTTTCTCGATATATGGATTAATCATTTAAGTAATAGAATCCGCAAAAAAATTTGGCTGCTCGCGATTAGATTGAACAAAAAAAAATCTATGACGGGCGGTGAACGTTGTCGGTAAGGCGTGCTGCCATGCGTCATTCGCTTACCTTTTATTCTACTCAGTAATTGTAAGTCAGAGGCAATTCTTTATTTTTTTTAAATAAAAATAATGTTATTTAATCGATGATTTTACTAAAACACATTACATAAAATTAATTAATAAAATGTTTTTTATTATTATTGAATAAATAATAAAAAAAAAACTTTTACATATATTATCAAAGTACAACTATTAAACTATAAATCCTGAAAGTTTCATTAAAATATCTTTAATGGCTTTTTATTTATTGATTTTTAAATAAAAATCAAAAATTTTCATAAAAAAAAATTTTTGTTAAAATAAAAATGTTCAAAAACTGTTTTGGGGATCAATTGTTCATAGTAAATACTTCATGAACAAACATTCATACCTGAATTTAATAATCAAGTGGACCCCCACTTGACGTGTTTTGACTCATATATAAATTAATTTACAATACACGATACTTGTAATACAAAGCTAGTATCTTTTAACAAATAGGATATAAGTATCTCCAGATTCAAAATAATAATATAACATCCAATGTTTCAGTGAATAAATCTGGAATAATGAAAACCCAAAATGGATCAGGGGCAAAAGGATCAATGTCAATGGGAACAGAAGGATCACCTAATCCTTCAACAAGCGCTACAGGAACATCAAATCTATTGACGTTAGAAATTATAGAATCTAATGGGTCATTAGTAGAATTGATAATGGATATGAATGGATCGATGGCAAATGGATCTTCGGGAACATCAACGAGTGGATCATATGGATCATCAATGGGATCTGGAGGTTTGAGTGAATTAATTGTAATAGAAATGATTATGCCAAAGATGTCATCAATGACTGCAAATGGTGCATCGTCAGGGGGGACTCGAGGATTAAAAGGATCAAAATCAGGTGGAAGTACAAGTTCGGGTGGATTATTGGTAGTAGAAATGATAATGTCAGGGGGATCATCAGGTAGTGCAATCGGATCATCATTAGGAGGGACTGGAAAATCGATGGGATCATCATTAGGAGGACCTGGGGGGTCTATGGGACTATCAACAGGAACTGGAGGTTTTAGTGACGTATCAATAGTAGAAGAAACCATAGTGTCAGGGATATCAGGCCTTAGTGTAAGCGGTGCATCGTTAAGCGGAACTGGAGGATCAATGGGCTCATCATCAGCAGGAGCTGGTGGATCAATGGGAACATCGTCAGCAGGAAATGTAGGTTCCAGTGACTTTCTCATAGTAGAAACGATTATGCCAAGTGGATCTTCGATTAGTACAAACGGTGCATTGTTAAGCGGAACTGGAGGATCAATGGGCCCATCATCAACAGGAGCTGGTGGATCAATGGGAACATCGTCAGCAGGAAATCTAGGTTTCAGTGACTTACTCATAGTAGAAACGATTATGCCAAGTGGATCATCGATTAGTGCAAACGGTGTATCATTAAGCGGAACGGGAGGATCAATGAGCTCATCATCAGCAGGAGCTGGTGGATCAATGGGACCATCATCAGC
>JACEII010000214.1:124576-148627 GCA_014332785.1 Antheraea mylitta
GCTATGGACCAGTAATGGTGCACACCAATAGCAATTTCCTCCAGGCGAACCTAAACCACTCCGCCGCTGCACAGGATTTGTTCGTGCAGTCAATGGCGGAGTGGGGTATCGAGCTCGCGGTCGCCGCGGAGCCGTACTACGTTCCCTCCCAGCCGCACTGGGCTGGGGATCGGGCTGGTTCTGTGGCGATCGTGGCCGGCTGAGGTTCGCCCCTAGCGGTGAGAGAGAGGGGTGCCGGGTTCGTGGCAGCCGTCTAGGGAGAGTACGCCATTGTGGGGGTGTACTTCTCCCCTAACAAGCCCCTGTGGGAGTTTGAGGTGTTCCTCGGCTCCCTGCAAGGGGCTGTCAGACGGCTGTCACCGCTCCCCGTGGTCCTCATGGGCGATTTAAACGCTAAATCGAGGACCTGGGGAGCGGCAGCCACGAATCTGAGGGGCGTGGCCGTTGAGGAGTGGGCAGCCGAAGTGGGGCTGTCCCTCCTCAACCAGGGGGACATCCACACGTGCGTGCGACAGAACGGGGGGTCTGTGGTAGATGTCTCGTTTGCCACTCCGTCTGTCGCACGCCATGTCCGGGGGTGGAGAGTGCTTGAGGAGGTGGAGACCCTATCGGACCACCGATATATCAGGTTTGAAGTCTCCACCTCCCAAGCCGGCATCAGGACCCGCCGCCGGAGGGGCGCGAAGTTCCCCTGTTGGGCGGTGAGCCGCCTCAACCGCGAACTAGCGGAAGAGGCGGCCATCGCCCAGGCGTGGGCCATGCCCCCCCCCCCCCGCAGAACGATATCGACGCGTCCGCAGCCCGCCTCCGTGGTACCCTCACGGAGGTTTGCGACGCGTCGATGCCGCGGAGCGTACACCGTCCAGACAAACGGGCGGTGTACTGGGGGCCTAACCAAGTTGCAAACGCTTCGAATCTATTCTCTATCTAAAATCGCTATCGCTTAAAACGTAGCGCTAGTAGAAAGAGATAGTTTGGTAGCCAAGATGACACATTCATGCCGATCGCTCAAACTACAATGCCGATGGATAAAAAACTGTTTTTAGTCTATGGTGAGCGATCACACAAACGTCAGTTGGTAATGTAAACAAAATCGCGCGAAATACGTACAATATCCTCTAAGCAGTTGGAGTACACAATCGTGTTTTTATTAATTTTAAAACTTTTATTTGTGCTTTCTAAAGTTAATAGATCTTATCTTTAAATAATATTTCTTTATTTTATCTTACCGTGACTCACAGTGTATAGTTAGATAATTTATAAATAAGTGTAATCTTTTTTAGTGTGTGTTTTCATGAACTTTTTAAGTTATTTTTAATAATGGATTCAAGATCTCGTGCAAGCTCAGAACAGTATGCAGCCCTATTAGAATTCATGGATAGGTACGTAAGATATTAATAATCTCACATAATTACTATACCTTATTAATTTGAATCTCTTTTACTAAAACAATTGAAACATAAACAATGGCTTCATACAACTGGAACTAAGTACTTTAAAGTAAACATTTGTATGGGGCCCTTTGTTTAATAAATAGTCCCTTATTGTGTCGTCACGTAGTATTTTTTTTATGTTTTAGCCACGGCGATATAGCGAGGCCTCAACAAGGACTTCAAGGTCGTATAAAATCTGATCGACTTTGGTTCAATGATTTTTTTAAACTTTGATGTTACATACAGACACTTCATTTTTATATGTATAGATATATAAATATTATTTTACCTATATCGTTTCAACAACACTTTTCGTTCTAAGCGCACTACAATATATTCAAAGAATGCATTCCAAAAGATTTCATAATTTATACGAATTTCAAACAACACACCGATCTCTAGCACACAGCTGATTGTAAAGGTGCCGCCATGTTTTAAGTGCTTTCTACCGGGTTTGGAAGTCGCTCAGTTAGTCATTTAAACGGTCGATATCTTATCTCTAGCGATCGTCAAAAGTGCGACTTGGTTAGGAAATGTATGGCACTTAGCTATCGGCGTAAGAGAATCGCTCGCGTTCTATTCCATTTTTTCAAGAGATAGATTGTTTGTAAACTTGGTTAGCACTTTTCTATTTTATTCGCTTTGATCACGTGATATAGCGTTCGTATATGTCATCTCCATACATTTTTCCGTTTTCTATTAGCGTTAACAATTGTCGATAAGCAACTTGGTTAGGCCCCCTGGTGGTCGCCGGAGATCGCCGATCTCCGGGCGGCCTGTACCGCGGCCCGGCGGCTATTCGGGCGCAGCCGCCGCTGGCGTCACCGGGACCACGAGGCAGAGGCCCGGCTGTATGGCAGCTACAGGGAGTGCAGAAAGACCCTGCAGGCTGCCATCATCCAGGCAAAGGAAGCGGCATGGGAGGAGCTGCTGCAAACGCTGGAGGGGGATCCTTGGGGGCGTCCGTTATTTTGGAGTGCCTCCGTATCTGCGGCGGCTGTTGGAGGCATACCTCGAGGACAGGGAGGTCGCCTATGTGGATGGCGACGGGCGGATGGTCCGGCGGGCGACGAGGCGGGGGGTTCCACAGGGGTCGGTTTTGGGTCCGCTCCTGTGGAACATGGGCTACGACTGGGTGCTCCGCGGCGCACTCCCATATGGAGCGCGCCTAATCTGTTATGCGGATGACACCCTAGTCGTAGCCCAGGGGAGGGATTGGAAAGAGGTGGAGCGCCTGGTTACGATGGCCACAACCCTCGTGGTCAGGCGCATAAGGAGGTTGAGTCTCAGGGTGGCCCTCGAGAAGACCGAGGCCATACTTTTTCATGGGCCTCGGCAGGGGCCACCACCTGGGGCCCACATTATGGTGGAGAGCGCCCGGGTCAGGGTGGGGGCCCAAATGAAGTATTTAGGCCTAACCTTGGACGGGCGCTGGCAGTTCGAGCCGCACTTCGCGGCTCTCGGGCCGCGAATTGCTAGGGCGGCGGCGGCACTCGGCCGGTTGCTCCCCAATATTAGCCCCGGGGGCTGGGTGCCAGCGACTGTATATGGGAGTCGTGCGGGCGATGGCCGCTTACGGGGCACCGGTCTGGGCTGACGCCCTCGGGGCCACCAACGTGCGCGCGCTTCGCAATGCGCAGCGCACGGTGGCGCTGAAGGCGATCCGGGCGTACCGGACGGTGTCCTCGGCGGCGGCCTTCACGCTCGCCGGCTCCCTTCCTTGGGAGCTGGAGGCAGGAGTTCTCGCTGCCGTATACGAATTTACGGCGGCGAGGAAACGTAGTGGGGAGCCTCCGGCTCCCAGAGAGATAGAGAGTAGGAGGAAAGTGTTGCGGGAGGGGACGATAGAGAGGTGGATACGGAACCTGGCGGACGCGCGCTTCGGAACGCACACCGTTAGCGCCGTCCGCCCGGTCCTGCATGAGTGGATTGGGAGGAGATGGGGCTCCCTGTCGTTCAGACTGTTGCAGGTGCTGACCGGACACGGTTGTTTCGGGTGGTACCTGCACCGGATCGCTCGCAGGGAGCCAACCGCCGCCTGCCATGAGTGCGGCGCTGAGGAAGATACCGCGCAACACACTCTCTCTGAGTGTGCTGCGTGGGAGGTGGAGCGCCGCACTCTGGCGGTGGTGGTAGGAAAGGATATGTCGCTGCCGAGCGTGGTCTCGTCCATGCTCGGCAGCGACCAGGCATGGCGAGTAGTGGCCTCCTTTTGCGAGGAAGTCATCTCGCAAAAGGAGGCGGCGGAGAGGGCCCGCGAGGCGGATCCCCTCAGTGACCGTCTTCGCCGACGGAGGACCGGCAGGAGGAGGCGGCGCTTTGCCCAACTCCTTCTGCCACCGTAGCCGGACCTGAGGGGATGTAGTCGGGGGGCTCATCCCCTCATTGCACAGGTCTGGCGGACGTGGGTGGGGGGCAGTTGGTGTGTGCCCAGCTGCCTCTCTATAGGCAGGAGCCCGGCGGCCACCTTCCGCTGGGCGGACCGTTGGGGCGGCTATCTAAGGGCTTAAATAGCTTAGACCAATCCCTTGCCGCCCCACGGTCTGTCGGTACACCGTGGGGTTTTAGTCCGTGCGAGTCGGACATAACCTATTCTCTCCCCCGGGAGGGTGGATATTCATAAGGGATTTCCCCACGTAAAAAAAAGGGTAGATTCTCTAAATAATTTTAATGTGGTACTCAGTAATTTTATTTATATGATTCAAACAAAAGTCTTATCAAAGAACACAAACAAAGACAGTACTATACATGTGCTAAGGTATTGTAATTCTGATTCTATCAGAATGAGGTAATTTAAGGAAGAGAAGATTCGCACTGGTAAATCTGTGACTTTATAACCTACTTATTATTGATGTTGATTCGAGTTCATAAGCTTTTAGACAGCAGTGTTTTATTATAGAAAGTCCCAGTAGGCGTTGATTTGGGTTGCACCTAAAGCATATACGCTTCGGCGATCTTAACTCTCTCTCTACCAAATAAACCATTTTGCTGGGTAGGGAAGGAGTTACAGCATGCCTGAGGGGAAGTAGGGTTGTTGTCAGCGATACGTTAGCTTTAACCCGGGGTTTGATTTGGTCTGAATTGCGCATCTCCACCAAAGTACGAACCGGTAGCCGTCTTTTGTCTGACATGATCAGCTCTCATGAAACCTCTGCCTGGTGTTGTCTCTCGACTTAATTCAAAAACAGGATCCTCTTCTGTTTATAATTCAAAAGAATATGAACTGGATTCTACTGAGAGTTATGGGAGGCTTTCTTTAAGATTGTCACAACCCCACACTATACTCTTTACATACACTTCAACTAACAACAATACCTGTTACATAAAACATTTATACTACCACGGGTTTATTACAAAAAAGTTAAATACTTGGTTTAAAAAAGGTTTCTTACAAAATGCACCGCGCTCGCCCGAAGTAAGATCGCGTTATCCTTTTTTGGCAAGTGTACCAAAGCGAGACAACAGATAAGCATGATGGCGAAACATACCGCGAACGCGATACATCTATATCGTAACCTTTTTAAAGCAAGCGTTTAACTTTTTTGTAATAACACCGTTAAAGTTCCATTATAAATAAATAAAATAAGCCTTTATTGCTGTAAAACTACATTAAAAATAAGAACAAAACGTATTTCAGTTATCGGCATCCGGTTTTTTCTGTTACAGCTTGTCCTGCCACAAAGGCCTCCTCTAAAGATTTCCACATCTCCCTATTTTTCGCTATTTACATCCATCCTAGACCAGCCACTTCTTTTATATCATCTTCCTATCTTTTATTCTGTCTACCTCGGCTTCTTTTATTCTCCCTGGGGTACCATTCTGTTATTAGTTTAGTCCATTTCTCTTTTTCATCTCTTATTATATATCCTGCCCATCTCCATTTTAATTGTCTATACACTGTTGAAATATTTTTAAATTTTGTTATCGCTTTATTTTTTTTAACCTTACTTTGTTTCTTTTTTAACTCCCACAACACTTCGTTCTATGCTGTTCTGACATACAATTATTTTGTTGGCTAATTGTTTTGTTAATGCCCATGTTTGGCATCCATATGTTAGGCATGGTAGAATGCATGTATTGTAAATTTTTCTTTTTTCATTAATAGGCATTTCATTATTTTTCATGACTTCACTAAGAGACCAAAATTTTTTCCACGTGATGGTTATTCTTCTGTTAATTTCTTTATCCATTAGGTTTTCTGTAAATTGTACCTGTACCAAAAAAAATTACTCGCTGACACATTCTATTTCTTCGTTATTAATTTTAATATTTTTTGGTTGTAAGATGTTAGTCATTAATTTTGTTTTTACTGTATTCATTGATAGACCTGCTTTTGCACTTTTATCTGATAATTGTTGTAGCATATTTTGTAGTACGTTTGGACATTCTGAAAAAAGCATTAGATCATCCGCGAATCGCAAGTGGTTTAATTTTTTGCCGTTTATATTAAGTCCGTATTGCGTCCAGTCTAAATTTCTAAATATCATCTCCAGAACAGCTGAGAATAATTTGGGTGATATTGGATCTCCCTGGCGTACACCTCTTTCAATAGGGAATTCTTCACCTAACGTTTTGAGTTTTATTTGTGCTGTGCTTTTAGAATATATGTTTTTCATTAATCTTATGTATTTTGCTTCAATCCCTTAACTTTCTAATGCTTCCCATATGTATTCGTGTTCCAGTGAATCAAAAGCTTTATTAAAGTCAACAAATCCTAGATAGTAGCTTTTATTGTATTCTTTACATTTTTGGAGGATTTGTCTTAAAACATGAATATGGTCTACTGTTGAAAATTTACTACGGAACCCGGCCTGCTCTTTTGGTTGGTTTTCGTCGAGTGTGTGAGTAATTTGAAATAAAATTATTTTTGAGAATATTTTATAAATATTGGACATTAAACTTATGGGCCTGTAATTGCTGATGACTCCTTTATCTCCCTTTTTATGTAATAATATTATTGTTGATTTGGTCAAATCTTTCGGGATTGTTTCCGTCTCAATAATATCATTAAATATTTCTGTTAGTTTTAGAGCAAGTACCGGCAAAGTAATTTTCAGTACTTCGTTCATTATTTGATCTGATCCGGGTGTTTTATCTGCTTTCTGTGTGCTTATAGCTCTAACAGTTTCATCGTTTAGTATTGTTGGTATTGATTTTACATTTGTTAATGTATCCCTTTCACATATACTTTGTTTTTCTTTTTGACTGCAGTACAGGTTCCTATAATATTCTGTTGCAATTTTAAGTATTTTCGGCCGACTACAAGTCGTTTTTCCATCCTGATTTTTAACATTTGCCATCCATATCTTTTTATCATTCATTGCTTTCTTTATTCTTCCGGTCTTCTTTAACTTTTTTAATGTTTCTAATCTTTTCAGTTTACGATCTTTCCTTAGTTGTTCATTAATTTTTTTGCTTACTTGAGCTATTTTCTGTCGGATATTTTTGTTGTTCTTCACCTGTAAGAGTTCTTTCCTTTCTTGTAATAGCTGCTTAGCTTCAGTGGAAATTTCTTTTTTGTACTTGACACTTCCTTTCATTATTTCTGTTCTCAGTATATTCATAATGCTTTGGTACTTTTCATCTGTAAACGTGTTTTCTTTATATAGAATTCGAAATCTTCAGTGAAATATATGAATATATAACATGAGTACATGATTATGATGGGAAATTTAAGAAGTTACAGATAAAATAATATAAATATATTACAATAGAATATAAAGATTAACCTATGATACAAAAAGGTATAGAATTAAGCTGAGATCTCAATAGGCTACGATAATATTAGTATTGTAAGATTATAAATGAATATTATATATAATATATAACATATCTATTTTAGTGCTTATGCCAGATCGAGTTTCTTGCCGGTTCTTCTTGACTGGATAGGTTCCGAACCGGTGGTAGAGTCTTCTGAAACACACTATACAATTGTTTTGCAAAGGGACCGAACCTTTATGCATATACAATCAACTATTACCAATCTATCGCTTGAAAGTGTACTGAGCAGAGTTAGTACAGCATTATTTTAATTTATTTGTTGTTATTTAGTAACAACCTTGGTAAAGAATGTTCTGTGTGGGACCCTGTTAGCCCATTATAAAGTAATGGTGACTGGAACCGATCAGAAGTTCAACTACCAACCTAAATTAATCACTACAATACTATTTGTAGTCTAAATGCTAGTGCTGACTTAGTTCTGCACGTTCAGAAATCAAATCCTAATCCACTTTCTTTTTGGAACTAGTGTGATTATATAATTCAATTAATGTTTATGTCTACCATTTGAAAGGCATTAATATACTTACTAAATCTAGAAAGAAATACTTTATTGTTGGAACAAACATACCTACAATTAAATTAAATTAAACAAATTAGTTAAACACAAAGAAATACGTTTGAAAACTAAAAATAAATGTCCAACAATTGGCGAACCCATTCAGCAAAAATATGCAATACCGTAGTACTGTAGCGCTGATTTTCGATGGGAGCCGATATGTTGATAAAGGGACGTACAGACGGTCATATTAATGTAAATATAAAAATTAAAAACGAACAAAAAAAAAGAAAAAGTAAAAATAACACTTAACACGTCACGGAAAATCACACTAAAGAAGTATGGCTATTGTAACCACAAATCTAAGACTAAATAAAACGGATGTAGTTTTAGAAGTAAAATATACACACCAACAAAATGAGCGTACAACAGAACTGCGTGAATATATTATACGTCACTTTAATTACTGAGTTTGAAGTTGCAATAGGTAGTGCTTATATGAGAGTTTAAAGCTAATTTTACTCTGTTTGCATCGATATGGTGGTGGGATGTTGTTCCAACAACGAGTGGCGGCATATACACACATCAAAAAAGTCTAAGCAACATGCGTGATATTACAAATGTTACCATATATAATAATTAATTTCTAAGTATTTACTCAAACAAAGTGCGTAGGTAAGTAAACTTTTTTTTATTGATGACATACTGGCTAGCTGTAAAAAAAAATTTGATTATGTTTTGTTTTTTCATAAAATTCAAATGACTACGAATTTGTTTGAATTTAAGTGCGTTTTAATTGCTACGTTTAATCTTGATTCTATAATTTTACCAACCATTTAAATAAAGTTTTCGACAAAATTGAATTGTTAGACATTCTTTACGTCATGAAGCGACGTCATTTGATGGCAGATGAAATGCAAAGAGCTGAAGGGATATTGCAAGCGGGAAGTAATCAGTCTCAGGTATTTCGACATTTTGGCATTCATAGACGTGTTAATTGTCGTCTTTGGCAGCGCTACAATAATACAGGAGAACCCGCTGAACAGCATCCAGGCCGTAAAAGTAGTACAACCACTCGGCATGACCGGTACATACAACTGACTGCAAGACGCCAGCCGATGTTAACCGCTCGAGAGATAAGTTTGAGGCTACAAATTTCAAGTGGTGTTGATGTAAGTCCTCAAACTGTGCGAAATCGACTGCATGAGTACAGCCTACGAGCTCGACGCCCAATCAGGTGCCCACCGATACGTCACGGGAATCGCGCTCGTCGATATGAATGGTGTAGAGAACGTATAACATGGACCCAGGAACAATGGGATAAAATTATGTTTTCCGATTAGTCACGATTCGGGTTTAAGCCTGATACAAGAAGGGTGCGAGTGTATTGTCGGCCCGGAAATACTGAAAGGCTCAGGTGCGTTCAAGAAGTTCATCCATACAGCGGCTCAACAGTTATGTTATGGGCGGGTATTATGAAGAACAGGCGAACTGAGGTCGTTATTGTAAATAGAAACATGAATGCTGAAAATTACATTGAGGACATTTTCAGACCTTATGTCTACCCATTTGCACAAACCTTTGGCTCCGATTTTAGGTTAATGCATGACAATGTACGTTCACATACAGCTCGGCGAACCAGTGAATACTTTGCAATGGAGAACATCCGGGTATTGCCCTGGCCTGCACTATCGCCAGATCTCAACCCCATCGAGCACGCATGGGACATGCTCCAGAGACGTGTTTTGAAGGACTTGGACGGAGCGACAACAACCCAACAGCTGAAGGATTTGCTACAATTCCATTGGGAGCGAATACCGCAAGATGACATAAACAGTCTCATTAATTCAATAAATAATCGTTGCCGACAAGTTCTGAATAGCAGAGGAGAGCATACTTTGTATTAAATTGTTCTATTCTTTCACAAAAAATACATTTGCTTTAGAAATTTCATTTTGTAAGAAAAAAGTTTAGTTTCTTATGTATCTTAGTTTCTACAGTATATTCTAATATTGTTCATTTCTGTTATTAAAAGAACTTATAAAGACAACAGCTGTTATTTTTACATCATAGAACCCTAAAGATATTATTTTAAAAATAAAATACAACGTTATAATGTGAAGAACCATCCTAAAATTTAAATTAGTACATGTTGCTTAGACTTTATTATATATATACATGATAATTGTGTTTTGTGCTCGCATTTTACCCGAATGACGCCCACTAAACCCGTAACCACTAATGACGATGTCAACGAGAATAACGTTCTCGCCGACACATATATATATTATTTATTATATTATATAATATATAATATAATATATATATATGTATATTATCATGGTTTCACATTGTTTTTATTTATATTTCACAATATTTCATTGTGATGACAATAATACCGTTGGAAAGATTAACAACTAAGACCGAGCAGCGAGTTCGGGGCACCGATCTTACTTTAACCACCGAATATAATCTCTCAATCTCAACAACGATCCACTTCGACCCGTTGCTATCTATCAAACGAATGTGTCACCAACACTGTCCAATGTCCATCCTTCTAAGGTAAAGATGGCGACTCGATTGGTCGTTGCGTAAATTACAATATTATTTATTTCTATCACATTATTAAGGTTTTAAACTATAGAAAAATGTAACATATGAAATACAATAAAAATTAGGTATTTTGAAAGTAATAAAACTGTCCGCCTCTTACAGTAAAGATCTCTTCGACCCCGCACGAGGCACGTGCTCTATTCTGATTGGTTGTTTCGTGAAATATAGTATTCTTAACATTTATTTAATATTAGGGTTTTTAAATTATAGTGAAACGTAAAAAATCAAATAAAATTAAATTAAGAATTTAAAATTAACTACTAAAACAACTACTAAAATGCATAATACTAACCTGTACTTAGCCAAATGCTTGTGAACTTGGCTCATAATAGATTCTAATTACAGACTGACAACAATTAAATAATCTCTCTACCTGATAAAATAGAATTACAAAACTTTAGTTAATGAAGTGTAAAATATGTTTTTTGTGATTATTTACGCAACAGGTTATTGTTTGAATTCTATAAATAGACATTCACACACAAAGTTATAATATAATAATTTATAAATTACTTACAGTCTCGTAGTTTTCATGAACACAAGATATTAACAAATTACAGATTATAATAATACTTATAACACAACAATACCTAACTTCAACAACACGTAAATTTACGTGATTATTTAGCTTGATTACGCAATTAATATTCGCAACTTATTCACTGTAATGACTTTAAATTGAACATTAATTCGCGCACTTTTTTCACTGACAATCTTTTAATATGCTTTCTTTACGAGATTTTCTCTAATACACTTGATGAACTTTCGCGCACCACGTGAAGAACATCGTGACTGCTGCCTCACCTCTACCCTCAGATGCTCATGGTTTAGGTAAACCATGAAGATTTCAGACTAACGCTACACAATTCGAGACACTTTGCCAGCACTTTAACTGAACTGCGTAGCTTTTGATTTTAACTTTGTTGTTATAGCGGACAACCTCACGTGCACATATTTATTGACAAAGTAACTATTAGTTGTTTATAATTTCCTTGGTTATTTAAGCAGACTAGCGTTATGACAAGCCAAAAATAACTATCACGAAGTTTCGCGGACTTACGCAGACTATCATAAACTCCTCGCCGAATACAACAAGACTAATCCCCCAATTTTTTTATTTTTTTTCGAACTGACTACGCTACTGCTAGGTCACTAGCAAGGTCTTAACAGCTTCACCGAACTACTAAGGCGAGCGCTTAAGGCACTCAGCTGATTTTATTTTTGGCAACTAGCTCAAGGGTGCGCGGCACACCTCGGCTTGGCTGTTGCCTGTTACATGGAAATCGCGTCCTATCTTAGCTAACCTAGCTAACTATTTATATATGTATGAGTTGTTGAGACGTATATGTGTACCAAGCATACACGCCTCAACAACTCCTCCATGTGTTTATTATTGGAAAATTAGAGTTTTTTCAGTTCGATAAGGGAAAATAATAGAACCCTTCCACTTTCATGTGTTAGCGTGTGGCGTGCACGTGTGTGGAGGTGATAGTGTAGTGTTGTAGCAGTAATGTAAGTTTTTGTGTATACTGTATTGCGCTACCAGCATACTCAAGGGCTCCCTGCCGAGGGATCGGACTTAGGCTTGAGTCGCTGCCGAGGGGGGCCTAATCTGGTGTGCGGGAACAAAATTAACCCCCAGACCACGGCGGCGTGACCTGTGGTTTTGCGAGCGTGGGCGTGAACACGCTCTGTTTCGAGAGACAGGCTGGTACTGATCGTTCGCTGCCGTAATTTCATCGGGAGGATCGGTAAAAATATGCCGCGGACGTCTTTTATAACGTGCAGCGTTCGGTACTGGTTCGTAATCTACGGCGGATACTACTAAGGGGCTGGGATGGTTCGCGGCTTTTTCAAAATAGCTAATTGTGAGTGATTTTACATACGCCCATCCTCGTTCCGGACGTACCACGGGGCGCCGGTAGCCTTAAGTAGGAAACGGTTTTGAATTACTTATAATTTTTTAAAGTTATGTTCTGACATATGTGCGAAAACGGGACAGCTATATGTTAGAACTGGACGAATGCAAGTTTTGTACAGTGTGAGCTTGTGTCTGAGGGACATTTTGCTCTTGTGGCAAACTAATGGATGTAGGTGAGCCGTGACCATGGCGGCCTTGTTACGTACTCGTATTGTGTGTTGTCTAGATGAGAGCGGTCTGCCTAGCGTAACTCCAAGATATTTAACCTGCTTAGTCCACGGAATGTCGGTGTCGTATAAACTGATAGGTTTGAGTTTACGCTCGCAATCGCGGTATATAGAATCAAAAAGTATTGCGGCACTTTTGTCGGGATTGACCTCTATACGCCATCGCAAAAACCAGTCACCGAGTATGCTAACAGCCTCTGTGACGCGTTTCCTAAGTCGTATCGGAAACCATCCGGAAGCGTAGATGACTGTGTCGTCAGCATAACAACCTGGCTCTACTCCCGGGGGCCGAGGTAGGTCACTGATGAACAGACTGTAAAGTGTGGGCGCGAGAATGGAGCCTTGTGGCACACCTGAACGTAATGGTGGGGTAATGGCTGCTCACCTTCCACTCTATAGCGGAAAGTCCTATTTGACAGATAATCGCGGATTATGTGAACTAGCCTATTCGGGATACGAGATTGACATAATTTATAGATGAGCCCTTCGTGCCAGACCTTGTCGAAGGCCTTGGCGATATCGAAAAAGACAGCTATTGTGCGTTTCGGGTTAGCTTTAACCGGTGTCGGGTTGCGTTCGGGATCATCGTTGAACCTAGCTAGAATGTACTCCGTGAGGCGTTGCACTTGGTTTGTACAAAAGTCTTCCGCGCGAAAACCAAACTGCACAGAACACAACTTGGAGGGTCTGCTGAGGTCGGGGTACGCGGGCACTCCCTAGTGGAACCGTTCTTGTCTATCGCGGATTAAGGCGAGGGCGCAGGGTCGGGCGCGGCGGCGTGACCGGACGCGGAGGAAGCGGCGGGTGTCGCGACGTCTAGCTCCATCGCGTCGATCGGAGCTGTATCAGCGGGGTCTATCGGGGATAGTGGCGAGTACGAGTTCGCGGTTGGTACGCGGGCTTCGTATTGCACGTCCTTCTCGGACGGGGCACAGTGACTCGCGAGAACGGCGTCGACGATGCTTTCGTCAACTCCATTCGCTAATAAGTCCCTCCGGAGACTTCTCATAAATTGGAAGGCCATTTCGTGGCCTGAGGGGAACCCGAACCGACCTCCCTGCCTTAAGGGCAGGGGGGCACACCGAACGGGTTAATTACGGGTCTATCCCGAGTGCGGATCAAGAGAGCTGTTTAAAATGAACCAAAAGAAGAAAGAAATACAAGAAATACGTTAGCGAGACAGGCAGGGTAAATAATTTGCATAGATATAGAACAAATAAATAAATGGATAACTAAACAAATAAATAAATGAAATAAATAAAGTTATAAAGAAATGACGATTAAAAGGATAAAGGACTACGCAAATAAATAGATAAACTAATGAGTAAACAAATAAATGTACCAATATAATATAATAAACAAAGCAATAAATAAATACAAAGGATGGGTCTCACTCAATTTCAGGAAAAAGAACGCAGGTGCGGTGCATGTGTGCGCTACGTCAGCCGGATTGGCACTTCAAGGTGAAAGCCGAACACTTCACTCTGTATACACTGTATCACAATAATCACGAAATATTGCTCCAAGCGCGGACACAACCGTTCCCGGCCGCGTCAGAATCGGAACTCCCTAATCCCCCAATTGACCGTTAACGACCTTTTATATTTTCCCATTTCTTTGTCTTCGACTCTCCCCATGATTCGTGCAGGTGCAACAAAACGCCGCCCACATCGTAAAGTATATTTGTCAAGTGCGTAAAGTATATTTGTCGTACCGCCGCGGAGCCGTCTCTGCCTATCCCTTCTGTGGGTCGGCGAGGATACTGTACCGAGGCTGTGCCTCTTGCAGTGATTTCAATCGCGGTGATAGATATACACCGGTCATTGGGGTATTTTTCGCTCAATTCTTGAGCGGTTAGTATTCACGTTTTGCTGAGTCTTCAATTCTCTTGGTTATCTGCCTCTGAGATAACCAGGTTTTTAGGGGATGGTTTGTAGCTTTTGTCAGGCGGTCTCGCGTGTAGCGGAGCGATTCCCTTGATGTAAGTGAAGCTCGACGCTTCCGCCCGCCTGAACCTAGCTGTGGCTGTCCTAGCTATGAAGGCGTCTAGTCCCTCCCATTTTAAGTCGCGCGCAATGGTTGTGTTGCGCACATATCGGGGAGCTCCTGTAATCGTCCTGAGACAGGCGTTCTTGTGCCCTAAGCCTCTCCTTCTGAGTCTCCGGCAGGTATGCGTACCAGGCCGGTGCTGCGTATGTTAGGCGGGATCTAATGTAAGTTTTATAAACCCCGAGCTTCGTTCGTAGAGGGAGCGAAGATGACAGCACGGGCTTTAATTTAGCCCCTGTCACTCGAACTCGACCCACGATATTGTCGATGTGGTTCTTGAACCTCAATAGGCAGTCTATGTGGACTCCTAGATATTTGGCCTGCCTCAACCATGGCACGCTTTTCCCCTGTAGGAGTAGTGGCGACCGATACGGGTGTGCACCCGTGACGAACGCCTGTGTTTTGTCAACATTGACCGACACTCTCCACCGATCTAGCCAGTCGGGCAGGGCCGCCAAAGTCGGACGCAGGTAGTCTGCGGCACATTTTTTGTTCGCGGAGACCGCAAAATACGCCGCATCATCTGCATACAACGCAAGCTCTGCCCGGCCAACCCGGAGAATATCGTCGGTATATCGAGCATACAACACAGGCGAGAGGCAACTGCCTTGGGGCACCCCAGCTCGTACCCGGCGTTCCGTAGAGGGTACCCCCTCAACCGCCACTACCACTCCGCGGTTGCTCAGGAAGGATGCGATGATGCGCACCAGTCTCAAGGGCGCGGAAGATGTCAACAGCTTGTAAAGCATGCTCTCGTGCCAAACTCTGTCGAACGCCTTTTCCATGTCTAGATAGACTGCTGCAAAGTACTGTCTGTTATTCGTACTGGCCGATATTTTGTGAATAACTCTGCAGAGTTGTAGCGTCGTAGAGTGTTCACTACGAAACCCAATTTGTTCACCCCTAGGTGGTCGATGGGGGATCAGGTATTGTAGTAACAGCTTCTCGAACACCTTTGAGATGGTGCTCAATAGCGTTATGGGCCTGTAGCTGTCTGGTTTCCGGGTATCCTTCCCCGGCTTGGGTATCATGATAACCCGTCCGAGTTTCCATTTGTCAGGGAAGTGCCTCGAGCGTAGTATCCCGTTGAACAGGCGCGCCATTGCCGCGACGGTTTTGAACGGCAGATGGCGCAGCGCTGTGTTTGTGATACGGTCCGCGCCCGGGGCTTTCTTAGACTTCGGTGTTTAGATGTATTAGGTGATGGAGATTATATCCCTAACCACTAAGTTATATTTAATGAATTTACTTTTATTTTTTTACTCGAAGGTATGGAAGACAAAACAACCTTTGCGTAAGACGATTTATTTTAAACTGAAGTGCGGTACAATGCTTTGACTTAAACATAATGTCGGTCGCAGGATTATGACGCTGGCGCATTGCGTACGGCGATTGGCCAATATATGTGGCCATATTAAAAGGGGTGTGTTTTACGAGTGAATTCTTATCGCTCGTGAAGCGTAGGAACGTACTAGCCTACTATCCTATTTCTTAGAATAGTAGACTAGTTATACGCTCGCTACAAGTGTTTGGATAACACGTCGAATCTGAGACTGCTAGACGAATGTTGGATCATCTTGTGGGTCGATTTGTGCGTCCAATTTCTCTCTAACTACTTCGACCACCATACTTTCGTGTTCTGTGTTCCGGATCGGATTCGGAGTGAACTGATTTTCTAAGAAATCTACGAAAATATCTGCACGTTCACTCGCGCGAAAGTGTAGGTGTCCGTGGGCGTCGTATAGTGGCTTAGTTGGTGTCTTTTCGGCAGTCAGTTGGCGACATAAGCGATGAATTGAGGGCTGTTCATCGCCTATGGAGTCGATATGACGCTCCCACGTTTCTGTTGCGTGGGCGCCCAGCGCACTCTTGACGTGCTCAGACAGGCTATTGAGCCGGGTTTTCTGCAACGGGCATCGAGTTCTTTGCCACTGACGTCGGAGAGCTCTCTTTTCGGCGATGAGGTTCACGATGCGAGCGGGTAGGGGGTACCTATCCCGCGTGCGATTTGTCGTACGCCCGGTGTCCCCGATTTTAAAACCCTCCCCAACACCTGTCTCACCCCTTAGGCTACCCATAAAACTTTAGCTATTCGTCACTAGATGGAATCAATTGTTTCCCTTCATAATGTTCCCAATTAGACTTGTTAAAACGATATTAACTACATAATTACTTTATTTATTTTAAAAGTACCTATAATAACCTTGAATAATTTCTCTCATAATGTTCCCAATTAGGCTCGTTAGAACGATTTTAACTACATAATTACTTTATTTATTTTTAATACTTCTATGGCAGCCTAGAGGGCGCTACTTGAATAATTATTTTATTCTTTCTTCCTTAATATATTAAGTTGGGTTCGTTACAACATGTATGTATATGTTGTGTAAAATTCAAGCAGTAGTGTGAGTAGTGCATATTTTAATTAATTTAATGTACTTCTAATGCATTTTATATAAAATAAACAGGTTTCTGCACTTCTCCGCCATATAAACTTTAACTATGCCAAATTTCAAGTTCATCCGTTGACGGGAAATAGTTTAAAAAGTAGTACAATTTTTTTGCTTCACGTATTAATGCATAGATAATCAGTGTCTCGGGTTGCTATGGAGATATCTTAGCATTAAATTTTTTTTAATTTATTAAGAGCAACAAACAATTGTACTCAAAATAAAATAAAAAAAAATACAAAAAAAAATTGCACCGACTTCAAATCAAAAACTTATAACACTGAAAAGTAAAAAGTAAATATTTTATTAAATTAACTAAATTCAATGAAAAACATGAATATTTGCGCTATCTAGAT
Organism: Antheraea mylitta; assembly: GCA_014332785.1. Classification (NCBI taxonomy): domain Eukaryota; kingdom Metazoa; phylum Arthropoda; class Insecta; order Lepidoptera; family Saturniidae; genus Antheraea; species Antheraea mylitta. Next base: position 141,903 of record JACEII010000214.1, read on the forward strand.
ATATATTGGAAGTTGGTGCCAACTGAAAATCATATCATCTACATAGGTACGAAGTTTAGGTCCATTCTAGTGTCTTGTGATGTATACTCGTATAATATAATAAACTTTTCCACCTGGAACAAATTTGAAATTTCGGTTGGCACCGAAATCCAATATATCTCTAATTAGCGCAAATATTCATGTTTTTTATGGAATTTGATTAATTTAATAAAATATTTATTTTCACTTTTCAGTGCTAGAAGTTTATGATTTGAAGTCGGTGCAATTTTTATTGTCATTTTTTATTTTAATTTTCCATTTTTAGTGTATATAAATATATTTTATATGGTTTCAATTGATTGTGAAATAAGTGACGTTTGGTATTTTCAAGAATCTTAATCTATTATTCCTTTCGCAACGCTTACGCTCTTACTTTTATCATGGCTACGGCTTTCTTGATAACAGTTGTATTTTGTGTGAAGCGGACAACAAATAAAGGTGAAGATCTGAAATTTATTCGTAGTGATCGTAATTAGACTTCTAGTAGCTAGGCTAAGCTAGTAGATTACGTATATATATAAGCGACTACCTGTATACCTGTAAGTATCCTGTAATGTTTATAATACCGAGAGGACTGAACAATAACTAAAAAAATAAAGAAAAGTATAAAATGGTTTACCACCATTCTATATCTTTGAGTACATGACTTTGATTAAATTTGATACAGAAATAATTGTTCTTTAGAAGTTCATAACTTGACAAACAAACATGATATTACACCGTACTAGATCCAACTGGTCAAATTAGGTTGATTGTGAACGAATTTCAGAACCTCATCTTTCCTAATGTCCGCTTCACGGGAATTGCCACAGAAGTCAAAACCCCAAGTGTAAGTCCTCGTAAATCGTCACGTGATGAAAAAAACGTCGAGATAAGGAGCACCTTTCGCTTCGCTGCTCACTGGTATAAATCCTTTATTGTGAAACAACCCTAATTGTTTCTGCTAGTTTCAACTTCGGAACCAGCATCATCGTTATAGTTGAGAGTCACTCGGAGGTGGCTTTCAAGTATATTCTTAAAACTGTTATGTTATGTAATTGAGGTATAAACCTATTTTTTTAATCAATGTGTTAGGAACATTATGTTGTATTAGAAGAAAAAAATGTGAAATACTGATAATAAAAATAGCATACAAATTACTTAGAACACCTTGTAGAAGAGCAACATCAGTTTTAATGCTTTAAATTTCAGTAAAAGGTGAATGAATATCATGATAAAATCATTTTTCAAATAAATGAATTTAGCCTATTAACATTGTTATTATTTTTATTATTCTTGTTATTTTTTTTTTGACATTAATTTCGAAAACAGGAAAAGAAATGAATGTGCCTTGAATAAAAAATTGGTTACGTACTTTAAAAAACATACAACTTTTGAAAGACAAGTTATTTCATAATTATAATTTAAAGTCAACTTGGATGAGACATTTCAACCAAGACCCTCTAGAATTTTTTTTGGGTGGTATTAGAAGTTATGGTTACAGAAATATTGAACCGTCGCCATCTGGCTTTGAAACCGCGTTCTTATCTCTTTTAATATGTAATATATCAAACTATTCTAAGGGATCTAATTGTGAGGAAGCGTTTTGTAAGAATCTTGATTCAATGAAAAAGTTAATCTCTGACAATCAAGAAGTCATACAAAAAATATTGAAATTGTTCTTGAAGACACTAATTGTCCGATAGTTGATTTCGAATTTAAGAAAGGAGATTCCTTAATTATAGGCCAATTATGTTATCTATCTGGCTACTTATTGCGGCAAGCAAGAAAAAATGTATTTAAAAATTGTTTGCAATGTAAAGATAATTTAACGAGTGCTCAAAATCCGAAAGAGTATTTAGTAAGTAGGGAATATTTCAATTTTAAAAGATGTCTCACGTACCCGGCAGAAAATCAAATAGCTGTCTTTTCAGAAATGCAAGATATACTTACATATGTGTTAGAAAAGTGAGATGATAGAAATGAGAAACTACTGCAAAACTTTAATAAGTGTACATGTTTACTTCCAATTATTCACATGTGACAAAAATAGATTTTTTTATTAGATTTATCTTGTCGATTTTTTTTTATTTTACCTGGTGCCGAGATGTAAATAAAATAAACAATGGTAGAATGCCAGAAAATATTTTAAACGATAGTGTTAAAAAGTTAGCAATAGAACACTATAAAAAAAAGAATAGGATTACATAATTTGATTGTGTTGGTATTGTACATCAAAAGGTAAAAGTAGTATAAAAACAACAAGAAAATTAGTTAACCTTATTCTTTTTCTAATGTTAATTTGCCATTCTTATGCCCGGTTTCTGAGTCACATTTATATGTTCAATAGCGTTATAGGTTCGATAATCTGTCAAGTTGGGTTTCTGAACACGCAATCATACGATAAACCTCCGTTAAACTGAACTAGTCAATCTGGGCGTTTATCTATTCAATAAGTTTTATTTGACATTTTAAATAGTTTTTAATATCTTGACAATGACATATCATTGACGAACAACTGAAATAAATTTATAAGTAAATAATTATAAAATAAAATGAAATCATTACTAACCTCTAAAGTATTTTTTGAAGTGAAACTTGTAATACAACTTCCAACAAGGTTGTGTTAAACGTTTAACGCTACCATGAAGAGGGTATGAAAACACTGTTGCGTTAAACTTTTAACTCTACAAACAATATGATTTCACTGAAGATTAATTTCTACCCGTTCCTATTTTCATTTCCACATTACAAAGTTTTAATTCTTCCGCGCGGATGGACTACAAGTACTATTTTATAATTATAATATTACTACTATAGGTTAGAGTTAAAATAAGTTAATATAATTGACATATAATTAATATATCTCCGATTTAAATTTCAAAATTAGCAATTGCGTTACCAGTCTCTTCAGATGCAATATCGATATTTTTATATAGCTTCCTGACTACAGTAATTCAAATTTTTGATTGAAATAGTTAATGGTTGACCCATTTGGAGGTTTTTTTTTTAATTTTTAATCAGGATAGACTATGTTATCCATATAGAAGCCAGAAATAATCTTTTTACAATTTTTGTCTGTCCGTTTCTGTGAATAAGCATCACTCTGAAAGTACTGAACCAATCTTAACGAATATTGATATAGTGATAACTAATATTACGAGATTACATCTAAGATACTTTTTGTCCAATAAAACGCAAAGAGTTCTCCAGGATAAAGGATTAAAATCTAGAATCTAAACCCGTATTACTCTAAAAATTACTGAACCAATTTTAACGAAACTTGACACAGTTTTGCGTATTTTATTTACTACTCAAAATGCTACCATTTACAACGCATTCAGTGTAAAATGCATCATTTTCGTAACTTTTATATTGATGTATTTGACACAATATTCATAGTATTTTCGTATGTATGTTGTCTGTCTGTAAAATGATTTATTATTTTAACTCTTAACTTATAATAGTTGTATTATAATTAAAAAATAGTGCTTGTAGTCCATCCGCGCGGAAAAATTAAAACTTTGTAATGTGGGAATGAAAATAGGAACGGGTAGAAATTAATCTTCAGTGAAATCATATTGTTTGTAGAGTTAAAAGTTTAACGCAACAGTGTTTTCATACCCTCTTCATGGTAGCGTTAAACGTTTAACACAACCTTGTTGGAAGTTGTATTACAAGTTTCACTTCAAAAAATACTTTAGAGGTTAGTAATGATTTCATTTTATTTTATAATTATTTACTTATAAATTTATTTCAGTTGTTCGTCAATGATATGTCATTGTCAAGATATTAAAAACTATTTAAAATGTCAAATAAAACTTATTGAATAGATAAACGCCCAGATTGACCAGTTCAGTTTAACGGAGGTTTATCGTATGATTGCGTGTTCAAAAACCCAACTTGACAGATTATCGAACCTATAACGCTATTGAACATATAAATGTGACTCAGAAACCGGGCATAAGAATGGAAATTAACATTAGAAAAAGAATAAGGTTAACTAATTTTCTTGTTGTTTTATACTACTTTTACCTTTTGATGTACAATACCAACACAATCAAATTATGTAATCCTATCCTTTTTTTTTATAGTGTTACATTGCTAACTTTTTAACACTATCGTTTAAAATATTTTCTGGCATTCTACCGTTGGTTATTTTATTTACATCTCGGCACCAGTTAAAATAAAAAAAAAATCGACAAGATAAATCTAATAAAAAAATCTATTTTTGTCACATGTTAATAATTGGAAGTAAACATGTACACTTATTAAAGTTTTGCAGTAGTTTCTTATTTCTATCATCTCACTTTTCTTTTCTAACACATATGTAAGTATATCTTGCATTTCTGAAAAGACAGCTATTAGATTTTCTGCCGGGTACGTGAGACATCTTTTAAAATTGAAATATTCCCTACTTACTAAATACTCTTTCGGATTTTGAGCACTCGTTAAATTATCTTTACATTGCAAACAATTTTTAAATACATTTTTTCTTGCTTGCCGCAATAAGTAGCCAGATAGATAACATAATTGGCCTATAATTAAGGAATCTCCTTTCTTAAATTCGAAAATTATCGGACAATTAGTGTCTTCAAGAACAATTTCAATATTTTTTTAACCGACTTCGAAAAAGGAGGAGGTTATATGTTCGGGTGTATGTATTATTTTTTTTGTATGACTTCTTGATTGTCAGAGATTAACTTTTTCATTGAATCAAAATTCTTACAAAACGCTTCCTCACAATTAGATCCCTTAGAATAGTTTGATATATTACATATTAAAAGAGATAAGAACGCGGTTTCAAAGCCAGATGGCGACGGTTCAATATTTCTATAACCATAACTTCTAATACCACCCAAAAAAAATTCTAGAGGGTCTCATCCAAAATGTCTCATCCAAATTCACTTTAAATTATAATTATGAAATAACTTGTCTTTCAAAAGTTGTATGTTTTTTAAAGTACGTAACCAATTTTTTATTCAAGGCACATTCATTTCTTTTCCTGTTTTCAAAATTAATGTCAAAAATTTATCTATTTTATATAAATATATCTATATAATATATATATATAATATATAATATATATAATATATATATCTATATAATATATATATAAATATATCTAATTTATCTTCATTACCTTTATTACATTTTATATAAAATAAACAGCTATCTGCACATCTCTCCGCCATATAAACTTTAACTATGCCAAATTTCAAGTTCATACGTTAACGGGAAATAGGTTAAAAAGGGGTACATTTTTTTTGCTTCACGTATTAATATATAGATCATTTATCAAGGTTTTTTTTTTATTATCAGGGCAGTACAACGTCCGCCGAGCCCGCTAGTATTATGAATTCTTATTAGTATAGCCTGCTATTTAGAATACATTACATATCACAATCGTTTTTATTCGATGCAATGAGAGAGTCATGATTCAAGTCAGAGATGAGACAATTCCAGATAACATCATTGTTTGCATACTCCTTTAGCAATATGAAAATCAGTAATCTTTTTGACATCTAATGTCTACCCTTTATTTAATCTTGGTCACATCGGATTACTCGGATATTTTATTTTGCAGATTCTCATCACATTGAGTCTTACCTCAGCTACACCTGTTCAAAAATCCAGTGAGTAACTTGTCAATTCATTGTTACGTTCTTGTATATTTACGCTTAATTTATATGTGCGAAATATTTTAGCCAATCACGTAGTTTGTACTAGTGTGATCTAGTTTATTATTGGTAGATACTCGATGAGCTCTTGTTTCTTAAACTAGTAAACAGAGAGAGATCGGTTGATTTATTAAATAAAGTTCTCCACGTCGCGCTGTCAGTCTGTTCGTGATAACCTCAAAAATTACTACACGGATTTTCATCCGGTTTACACTAATAGATAGAGTGATTCACCAGAAAGATTTAGTTATATAATTTGTTAATATTCTGTGTAAATATAACGATAATTGTGCCAGAAGAAACCAATCGTATGAGATATAAGAAAACGATTAGGATAATATCTATCGACGCAGACGAAGTCGCTCGTATCAGCCTTGTGTTTTATAATGATATCGTCGCTATCGTGTAGAAATATTGAGATGTGCTCCGATGATACAAACAAATAAATAAAAATATATCGAAATAAGTAGAAAAAACTGACTTACGAGGCTTGGTTTATTTTTACAAATGTTGTTTTTGATGACATCTTATTTCTTTTTGTTGATAGTTCTACTTTTTTCGTTTTTCATTACCTTTTACTTCTTGATTGCAAACAACGTACTCACCCCGATTCTTCCATTATATTATACATATCCATTAATATAGGTATACGGATTGAGCGGATTGAATTGCAAATGTAATTTTGTAATCCTATACATTTATAGGGGATTACAAAGTTATTTATCCTGTTAATGTATCTAGAAAACTGAACCGAAATTACAAAATAATTTTTTACAAAACAGTAATTACATTCTAAATTTGATCGTCTATTAGAAGTGCTTTACAGTTTTGATGATTTGATGATGACAAAATTAAGAGATTTTGAATACCTAGTTATAATTATTAAGTTACTTGTTCAAATTGAATAAAATTTGATATATATAGGACTTATATAATGCCTGTTTGGTTATGCAAAATTAGGGCTTTTAGGTTTATCCATGAAAAAGATATAGGGGGTCGAAAATCGCCTTCGAGAAGAGCATAGTA
>JACEII010000215.1:0-18859 GCA_014332785.1 Antheraea mylitta
TATCTGGATTACATTACATTTAATGAGTAAGCAGAGTGTAATCCAAACATGACGAATCTCGATTTGAGGGTTTACAATTCATCAATAATTGTCATTTAGATGACAGTCTTCAAGTCTCCTCTATAGACTTGATTTGAATATAACAAGCTTAATGCACGATGCTCATAATTAAAATAACCATGGCTTCCTGTTGATTATATTTGCAATTACAGTAATATGAATTAGGTGATTAATGGAATATTTATCATTTGTAACCGTTTATTTCTACTGTTGTGAAAGGCAGCTAAAAGAAAGTACGTTAAGTGTATATTGAAGCAAAGATGGCTTAGCGGTAGTCGTTACCGCGCGAACAAGCGTAGACTCGAATCCTAAAAATGAGTTCGTCAATGGAAAACATTGTGACAGAACTACGACATGGTGGTTCTGAAGTTACACGATGTTCTAATATAGTATTATAAATGTATTCAAAAACCAGTTGTCCCTGCACCTCATGTGTTATTATCTTGATCTATAAATGAGATTGTGGCTAAAACTTGTCCGTATGTGTTGTGCGGTGCGGTCAGGGAGCGCGTGTCTCGCGGGGACGCGCACAAGCACGAGATGAACGTGGCGGGGCTGCAGCCCAACACCACCTACATCTTCACAGTCGTCGCCCTCACCCGCCTCGGCGCCTCCCCACCCGCGCAGGTCAGTCGCACTACTCTCCCTCTCCCCACTCTCCACATATTCCACAATCCCTCTCCCCACTCCTTACACATTCCCCCTTCCTTTTAGCACTCCTCACATATTCTACCATCCTTCTCCCCACTCCTTACACACTCTCACTTCCTTCTCACCACTCCTTACACGTTCTCCCTTCCTTCTCACCACTCCTCATACATTCCTTCCTCACTCTCACCATTCCTCACACATTCCTCCCTCCCTCTCACAATTCCCTATACATTCCTCTCTTCTTATACATTCCCCCTCCCCTCACCACGCGGTCTCCCCACACTCGTTTATATTTCACCTTAACTGATTATGTAACCAGACCAAACGACGGTTCCGTTGCATCGCTTCATACGTTTTTAAGCACATTCTTAACTATTAATTTATACACAATGTTGGCGCGCATTATTGCATAGTCATGTTTCCGAACGTACAAGCATCCCTTCCGCCTCCTTTCTTTTTTTCCTACCAATCATCTGTCACTTACGCCACGATCCTTACCGCGGACGCAACAAAAAAAACGCTCTCTTCATACGCAAGAATTGGTAGTCACCCATTACTACTATTCTAAAATATTTTGTAAAAAGCGCATAGACACTGATTCATATATAGTGCACAATATATATCGCCGCGAGTGAAGTGAAGTGAAACCAGCAGAATCAACACCGGTGAGTCCGCATCCCTTATTTCGCAAAAACCCCCCCTTTGAACCAGCACCTTTACGCACAAAACACACAACTTTTGATTAAAAACATTATGAAATGTAAATAAAAGATTTATGGCCAGGAATATTTTATCGAGAGCTCGACAAAAATAAGCATTGTGTTCAATCCCTTAACATTAGCCTTTATTTTTGTTAATCGCTCAATTAAATGAAATATTATCACTGTAATAAACTTAAAGATATAGAAGTCCAATAACACAGCTATATATGTTAATAATTGTTTATGCTGTTGTGTTATTTTTAATTAGGCCGACTTCGAAAAAGGAGGAGGTTCTATGTTCGGTTGTATGTATTTTTTTTTTATTTATGTTAATCGATATCTCCGTCAATTGTGAACCGATTTTAATGATTCTTTTTTTGTTTGATTCGGCTATACTCCAAGGTGGTCCCATATAAAAAATTAAATATCGTTTATTTGATTTTCAACCAGTTTGTGTCTACGTATTTTCGTGTACTTGAAACCGATTTCAACACTTTTATTTGAAATTTGATAAGTAGGAATGGTGTTCTTGAAATTAAAAAAAAATCCAACCGTAAGGGTTGAAAATAAAGGGATGAATAAAGCTTATATAAATAAATAAACTTCTCCATAAGCTAATTTTAATGAAAACTTGGAACAACCTGTTGTAATGATAAGAATATCATTTAATCAATCCTGAGTTGATCATGAAAATGAAGAATGGAACTCCTCAACGGCTTACAGCAGCTATCTTGTGTTTGGGTACATAAGACTCGTTTGACGAGGACTTACATGTGGGGTTATGACTGTTGAGGCAATTCCCGTGAAGCGAACATTAGGAAAGATGAGGTTCTGAAATTCGTTTACAATCAACCTAATTTGACCAGTTGGATCTAGTACGGTGTAATATCATGTTTGTTTGTCAAGTTATGAACTTCTGAAGAACAATTACTTCTGTATCGAATTAAATCAAAGTCATGTACTCGAAAAATATCTAGAAGTATGGTGGTAAGCCACTTTATATTTTTCTTTATTCTTTAAGTTATTGTTCAGACCTCTCGGTATTATTATAAACATTACAAGTATACAGGTAGCCGCTTATATAAAGGTAGTCGTCTACTAACTAGCCTAGTTACTAGAAGTCTAATTACCATCACTATGAACGAATTTCACCTTTATTTGTTGTCCACTTCACATAAAATACAACTGTTATCAAAAAGACCGGAGCTATGATCAAATTAAGAGCGTAAGCGTTGCGGAAGGATTAATAGATTAAGATTCTTAAAACCACTAAACCTTACTTATTTTATAACTAATTAAAACCATATAAAATATATTTATATACACTAAAAATAGAAAAATAAAATTTTTAATAAAAAAAATGGAACCGACTTCGATATCAAAAACTTATAAAGCACTGAAATGTGAAAAATAAATATATTATTAAATTAATCAAATTAAATAAAATATATGAACTTTTGCGCTACCTAGAGATATACTGGAAGTCGGTGATATAATTTACGTTACGGTTACGTGATATAATTACGTTGCCCAAACCCTCCTCTACCTCAAGCGATTGGAGATTTAATGTGGTTCTATTGGACCCCATACCATCCTTGAAATCCTTACGTAATTAATGAACTGCTTCTAGTAAGTAATGTGTTATCGTAAACACTATAAGAAAGAAGAATGTCAGTGTATATAAAGTGCAGAATAGCGAGCAGAGTTGTGAAGTATAGTGTTGTGTTGCAAGACGATAGAGGTGCGCACTCCGGCGGAGGAGCTGACGTACGGCCCCCCGAGGCAGGTGCGCGCGGACCCGCTCGGGCCCCACGCCGTGCGCGTCTCGTGGGCCCCGCCCGCGCCCCTCGCGCCCCTCGCCCCCGCCCCCGACGCGCCCTCCCCGCCCCTCAAGTACACGCTGCACTACACGGAGGTACTAGTGCATTACTTATTGTATCTATTTCAACGTTAAATGTCACTCGATACTCTAATACTGTTTCAGGTCGCTAGATCATACCTCATTCATTATTTCTTACATTCTCTTCTTGTTATTAATTATCAGGTAATTCCTAAATTGCTAATGAGAAGCGTATGAAAAAAAAAATGGGACGTGGCTGTGTCATGGACACGGCCGTTTGTTGTACGTGAATACGTCTCGTATCAGGCAAACTTAATTACATACTTTACCAATATTTATTGAATGAGAACTGTAGCAATATGTATGATAATGTGAGTGATGAGTGGTGTACGCAGGTCGAGTCTGGTCGCGAGCAGTTCCAGCTGGTGGAGGTGGGAGGGTGTGGTGTGGGGGCGGACGGTGCGGAGGGGGCGGGGGCGGGGGGGTGCAGCTGGACGCTGGGGGGGCTGCGCGCCGCCACCGCGTACTCGGTGCGCGTGTCGGCGGCGGGGGGCGCGGGGGCCGCGGCGACGGTGCGCACGCCCTCCGACACGCCGGCCGCGGCCCCCGCCAACGTCTCCGCAATACCCACCGGGCCCACGGTACGCAATCCATATACTAACTCCTTCCGAGACCATTTCTGTATCTATAATTAATATTGTTAGCATTCCTTACTATTGACTGCGTCGGGAGGTTGACTCAGGAATGGTTTAGATGCATAATTGGACCTGATAGGTGGCTCTCCGGTACACTGTCAAATTTTTTTTTTATATCATGTCAAGGCAGGATAATGTCTGTTGGTTCCGTTAGTTTCTTATACAATTTTTGTAATAACATAAAAGAAACATAAATTATATGTATAAATAAAAAAAAAAATGTGTTTATTATTTCAAGTGTAATCAAGTAATTACAACTATTTGTATGTTATAACACATTTTGAATAATAATCAAGGTACGATTAACTAGCGATGGCTAAGAACTTACCTAAGTGATGTAACTATTGATCAAAGTGTGGTCGAATAGTGACCTAAACGAGCTATGATATCCTAGGCCGTTTCCATGATGGTTCGCTTGTTGCAGAGGTCAAGACAAATGATTCAATTCCAATATTGTATCGTTATATAAGTTATCCTTTTCTATTGTACTTATTTAAGTCTATATAACGATATTGTTTGGCAGTCGATTTTAGTGAGGTGGGAAGCGCCGCCCCCGCGCACTCACCGCGGCCCCCTCACCGGGTACAAGGTGCGGTACCGCGCGGCGCCGCCCCCCGGCTCCCCGGCCGCCCCCGCCTCCGCCCCCGCTGTCCCCGCCTCCGCCTCCGCCCCCGCCCCCGCCTCGGCCTCCGCCCGTCGCAAGGCGGACTCGCTGACGACGCCGGCGGACCGGCGGCAAGCGGAGCTGCGTGATCTCGACGTGGGGACCACTTATCAGGTACCGGTTCGGAGGTCATTCAAGCATTATATAGATACTGATGGGGGTGAAGGGCTCTTTGATTTCCTTATTTTTAATGACATAGAGGTTTAGGAGATAAGGGTCTCGTTGGAAAAATTACATTAGCAATATTTATTTATTTAACCAGAACAGATTTCAAAATTCTTATAAGAAATATATGTCTGGATATAGTGAGCCACAAGGATTTCAAGAAGGTGATATAAGAAATCTTTATATATAATGATTATTATTTTTAATTATTTCTGACCATTTGGAAACGGTAGGTTACTGTGATTAATTTAATTACAAATAATAATTAATTTATTTGTATGAGTTAATTATCCAGAACCCAAGAATAGTTACTAGCAGGATACGACAAGTGTATTGCGTTACGTCAGAGCCAGGATTAGCGGCGGTCGTTTCGTTCAATTTATAGCACATCGAGTAGTAAGGACAGTGACATCATCGAATGACGCTCTCTGTGCTATCGGTTCAAGAGTAATGAGGGGATAGTGAGCGGGTAGTGAGCGAGTAGTGAGCGGGTAGTGAGTGAGTAGTGTGCGGGTAGTGAGCGGGCAGTGAGGTAGCAGTGCGTGTGCGTGTGCAGGTGCGGGTGTGCGCGATGAACGCGAACGGGACGGGTCCGTTCAGCGAGTGGGTGTCGGCGAGCACGCTGCACCAGCGCCGCGACGAGACGCGCATCCCGCCGCAGCCGCCGCCGCTCACCAGTACGTATGCGTACACCGAACCTATCTATCTACCTACTACCACTACTACTCCATACATAGCACTCTAATACACGCCCTAAAATCACATTGTCAAGATTTCTTAAGTATTATGATTACTCACTACCCAACGAATTAAATAATAATTGTTTTAATTTGAAAAACGGTTTTATTTTATACGGAAGGTATTGATATTATTTTTACCATAATATAAAACACATGTAGAATTTAATAAAAGCTGACATGAATACAAAAGTTTAATCGACCAAATAATCATCTTATAATGTGTAGAAAAGTATGTAAATGTAAAAATAAATTCTAAATTAAAATATGGTGTTATCTGTGAGATATCTATAGCAGTCGGTCCTGTAGTTTTCTTTCAACAAATTAATTCATACCTCCATCTGTTCTGACGAAACTAGTAATTGTAGCGTACTGGCAATAGAACATTGTCTCTGACCTTTTTCAAAACAGCGACATATTCGTTGACAAATAAATACAAATTTTTCCTCGACAAAAGTGGACATTAAAAGTTTCGGTTGCAAAATCAGTGTTTGATTTTATCATAATTTCACATTGAACACGCCACAAAATAATCATAATAAACACAAGCAATCATTTAATTTCTAACAAAAAGAAAATTGACACTTAAATTATACTTAAATGTTAACGTCACATGAAGATCAATTGAGTAGTTTTGGACTTCACCGTGGGCAAATATAAAGACACTGGAATTTACATAATTAGATTTGGCAGAGTATGTTCTTGTGTGAAGTTTGTTATAAATTGAAAATATATTGATGGTAAGTGGTACCCGCGTCCGCAGCCCGCGCCGGCCGCGACTGGATCTCGGTGTGGTGGTCGGACGAGGTGGGTGGGGGTGGCGGTGGAGGAGGTGGGAGTGGGGGAGGCGAGGCGGGGGCGGGGGTGGTGGTGCGCGGGTACGTGCTGGGGTGGGGGCTGGGGGTGCCGGACTCGATGTCGCGGGAGCTGCCGGCTTACCTCCACTCGCACGTCATCCGGAACCTCGGTGAGTCCCGTCTCCGCTACTACACTACGTACTTGTTACTCACCGCCGATACCCACTACTAGATATCCACTATCCAATACATCTATTTTATTTAATTCTGATCTTGTTTGAGTTAATGTACCTATTTACTTAGTATGCAATATAATTTTATAAGTAATATATTTTGAATTAAGATAAAATAGCGAGTATCAAGCACTCTGTGGGTTCGGTTGTTTCATTTCGCCGATCTGTGTATCATTTTAAAATTCATTTAATATCACTATCAACAATAAATTGTCATAATACTGTAGGACAACTCTATAAATGTAGTATTACGTTACATTCAATGAGAATTGTTTGCATTAGGTCATTTTGATAAAGTTTTTTGTGATTGTAAAACGTCACAATTTTTATAGGCCTGTCATTTTAATTAAATAAAAATACATACAGTAGAAGCAGCAGAATAAGTCAAAATAGGGAAAAAACAAAGACATAGCATATAGCATATAACTTTAATAAAAGGATGTTGAATAGAAGCCTAATGCAGTGATGGGAGAGACAGGATAAAATATGCTACGAGATAACATCAATTTGTACTATTACTTTATAAAGCAACATAGTGTAAGTGATGATAATGATTGGTCCGACCGGTTTTGGCCATGGCGACTACTTTGACCCCTAAACTTATAAATGGAGCTGGTGTGGTCGAAGATGGCTTATGTGTCCTATCTTCGCGGCGAAACTTCGTGAACATTGAGGACACATGGATACGCCGTTCTCAAAATGATATGTTATGGCAGCAGGAGGGCGAGCCTTTAATTGGTCGCGTTTGGTATCAAGATCAGCTTTACGCTGAGCCTCGAACTCGCATACCTGGCTGTTTACCGTCCTGCGCCATTCTGGCCGTTGTGCTGCCAAACTTACCCAACAAGAGGACTCTATATTGCATCTCTTCATATATCACTTTTGGACATCCTTGTACCGGAGGAGAGGACCACCGGGATTCCGCTTGCCCTCCTCCAGTTCAGAATAGGAGAGGCGCTTCGCCACTCATTCCTCCGCTGTACGAGACATGACAGCACCACAGAAGCTGTCGACGCATTAAATAAGCTTCAATGCCACCAACACTAGCTCGTCGCAAAACTTCAGTATTTCGCACTTTATCGGACCATCTGATCTTCATTATGGTACGAAGTGATCCAGAGTGCGAATGTGGCGGCGGTATACATACCACGTCTCAGAGGAATATAGCAGGTTTGGCAGCACGATTGCCATGTAAACAGATATTTTCGTGGCCAACTTCAAATCATGCGAGCAGAAGACCTTGGAACATAACTTACCTAATGCCACAGCTGCAGCACCCACCCTGCTATTGATCTCAGCATTAGATGTTACAGTGTTCCCCAGATAGCCAAATTTATCCAGCTGCTTCAGAACATCCTCACTAAGTTTTAATGGTCAGTGTCTCGTGACCGTGTATGTCCAGGGACATTACCTCCGTTTTATTGACACTGATCTTCAGGCCAAACTTACGGCAGGCTTGGTGGAATGCGGACATCAGCTGCTGCAGGCCGTCTGGGCATTCTGCTAGGAAGCACAAGTCATCAGCATATATGATCTCAGTGATTAGAGCGTATGGGACTTTAGTGCGAGCCTTAAGTCTAGCTAAGTTGAAAAGGCTGCCGTCTGTGCGGAAGCAGATGCGGACCCCTTGAGAAACAGTTTCTAAAACTTCTCTTACTACTACCGCAAAGTTTAAGGTGAATAGAGTATGCGCTAAGATGCATCCTTGCTTCACCCTACAGGTAACGGGGAAGAAGTCTGTATGTTCACAGTCTAAGGAAACGCAGCATTGCATGTTATCATGCAGGAGTCTGAGAAGTCTCACAAACTTTCCTGTGCACCCGAGCTTACTTAGCACCAACCATAAAGCTTCCCGAGGCAAGCTATCGAAAGCCTTCTCCTGGTCAACAAAGCAAAGGTGTACCTAACGTGTACCTGACGTGTACTTGACTGTAGATGCTGTAGCTGACGATCCTGTGCTCTGCTCTTTTCTTGAAGCAGAGAATATAGCTTCGCATGTACCTCGGTTTGGTTGGAAGCCAAACTGGGTTTCTGGCAGAATCTTTTCGGACAAGTTTTTTAGGCGGTTTAAGAAAACTCTCGCAAAGACCTTAACGGGGGCTGTAAGGACGAAATTTTTTATCTAGTTTTTACCAAAGCGGTATCCATGATATGCGGATGACAAAGTTTGCCAGGCAGCAACAACGTCACCCACCTCATTAGCTGGCAACAGGTTTTTAGACAGGGCTTCAGCATAGTCGGCGGCGGCATTTCTGCCGCTGGGCCACACCGCTGGGGCGGCACGATGAAGTCTATAGAGATCTCGTGCCGCCCCAACAATAGCGGAAGACGTACACCATGGGGTTTAATCCGTGCGAGTCAGACATAACCCACTCTCTCCCCAGGGAGGGTGGGTATCCATAAGGGATTTCCCCACGTTAAAAAAAAGGGCTTCAGCATAGTTCACCCTAACCGCGAGATCTTTTAACTTATCCACGTTCAAAGACGCAAGCTTTATTTTAGGAAATCTACGCGGGTGACGGAGGCGGATTCGCAGCTTAGTGACAATAAGTCGGTGATCAGACCAACTATGCGCACCACGCATTACGCGGGTGACTTGCACTTAGCTGAAGTCATTTTGCTTTACGATTGCATAGTCAATCAAATGCCAATGCTTGGATCTTGGGTGCATCCATGTTGTCTTGTACTTGGCGGCAAGTCTAAACATAGTGTTCGTAATTGCCATACCGTATTGAGTACAAGACTCATAATACCGACCAACCCTGGCATTGAAATTGCCTAGCAATAAAATCTGCTCTCTGGCGTTTATGCTATCGAGGCAATAAGTCACTTCCTCATAGAACTTATCCTTGATGTCATCAGACTTGTCTAGTGTTGGAACATAGACACTGATGACATTAAGGTTGTCTTTGTCCAGGTGAAGGCGCAGTGTGGTAACACGGTCCGAGATGTGTATAGGGTACTCCTCCAAACGTTTTGCTAAGTAATTTTTATGGTAAAACCCACACCTGATCGTCGAGTTTTCTGAAACTCGAAAACTTTCCAGAAGAAAGTGTAGCCGCCACCTACTTCCAATAGCTCTCTTTCATCGGGAAGATGTGTTTCGCTGAGAGCAGCCACACCCACGTTATAGCGATGAAGTTCCCGAGCTACTATGGCGGTTTTACGTTCAGGGCAGGCGTTTGGATGATGCGATGATAGTTGCGATTACTACCACCTGACAAGTTGGGGCGAGCATTTTTTTTAGGGCACCTTTTCTAGCCCCCTCTCTGGCTGAGCTGGGAAAGCAGTGCCTTCCTAAACAGGGCTGCTTTGTCGCTGATAGTTGCGATTACTACCGTCTGACAAGTTGGGGCGAGCATTTTTTTAGGGCACCTTTTCTAGCCCCCTCCCCGACTGAGCGGGGAAACCAGTGCCTCCCTAAACAGGGCTGCTTTGTCATCCCAAGTGCTGCCGAGTCCGCGCCGTCGCTCCAAATTTGCAGCGCGGAAACGACCGCGGCGTGTACTCACGCCCCCGGGTCCGCCTGTGTGCAGGTAACAGACGAAATCTAGCTTGCATTAGGCTAGACCTCACTACCTTTACCTATCGCCACAGTACTTTTGCGTACTCGGAATCCAGTAGTAGAAGCGGTCAGATGCGCAGGATATATTAAGGTGCATAAGAGTACGCGCAAAACACAGGTGCATATACTCGTCTTTGTTCTTCTGGACCCAGTGTAACAGGGACCGTTAAGACCAGAGAAGGACTCGGACAGATGGTACAGTATCTCGGTGAGAAAATACAAGGGTTCAGTACTATCTCACACTTCTTTAATCGCCTTTTACGATACCCATGGGAAGATATGGGGTGGTGCTATTCTACTCTGCCGGCACCACACAGCAAAAATGCGTAAGTAACGTATATTGCAAGAGATGAGGTGTGCACGTTACAGAATCGAACTCAGAGTACGTGATATCGCTGCGCGCGAGCAACGCGCTGGGGCTCGGCCCTCCCGTGTACGCTACCGTACGGACTCGCAGCGCGCTCGGCGCCGACGCGGGGGGAGACGACGACGACGACGAGGACGAACCCGACGAGGAGGAGGACGAGGAGGGGGGAGCGCCTCCGCTCATTCCCCCCGTCGGACTCAAGGTAACACGTTCACGACTCTTAATGCCGATAACAGTTCTTGCTTAAATCAACTCTTACGACGCATAGCTGAACTACACGTTAGTACTCATTGCACTCCCGATAACAACAGACAGTCGCGGTTTCGAGTTGCTGGTAATACGAATGAAAAACAACTCCCGAGGGCAAAGGGTAAAATATTGTAATTAAGGTTGTATGTTATTGGAATAACTATCACCATAGTTAGGTTTTCTACCTTAAGAAAAATAAATATCTATTGACCTACTTACACGGTGCATACGAGTAATCATTATATCTTATTTTTTAAATTAATATTTACTAATGTAATCAATCATAACAATTAATTTTAAGAAAACATGTGGTTACTTTTCTATTAACTTCACACCTAAACTAAGAAATATGATAACCGTTCGAATAGTGAACGAATACTACAGCTGATACTTGATCTAAGACGTAACTCCCGCTCGAAGGATGAGTGAATAGTACAGCTAATACTTGATCTAAGACCCAACTTAAGATAAGTTATTTCTGGATAGTACAAGTAGTCTAACATGTAATGCTCGAAGGATGAGCGTATAGTACGACGTATGCGTAGACGAGCGGTTTCTTACATATTTTTAATATGCCTTGTGAAGAAAATGTTAAACATGCATTGACTTATTTTTTCACGATTTTCAAGTGATTATTCGATGTTTAAAATAATTTGCACAAATGAAACACGAGTATATATTATGCATTTTTAGGTAATAATGTTGAGTGGTACTACAGCTGTGGTGTACTGGACGGACCCGACTCTACCCAAGGGACAGGTGAGATTTATTTTGCTTCTTAGAAGGTTATATGTAAGATATATATGTTAATATGACATTTTTCATGAGACCTGGCGGTTAACATCTCGGCTTTCGAATTAAGATTTTAATCTCAAAATGGCGAATTCTTTCTTTCTCATTTTGTCATACATAAATAAACCAATAGAAGAATACTTTGTGATTTATTAAAAAAAGATCTTAGGAATGAATAGATAATTTAATAATACATTTTACATAAAGAATGTAATGTTACATATATAACATAATGTTATATTTTTTATTTATAAATATTGAAATTGTCATTTATCATATTTTTCAAGTTCAGTAATTTTTAAAAACTTATGCTGCTGAACTGTCTATTGATATCTTCATAAGATTTACATCCGTTTGTAGAGCTTTAACTATTATGGTTTTAAAGAGATGAGGGGTAAAAGCCTAGTCGATGTGTTATAATAGAATATATAGTCATATGACTGGAACTGTTTAAGATATGTGACTAGTTTCACTTGGATTTATTAAGGGTTCCCGAGAGTATTGTAGTCCGGTGAAGCTGTAAAGGTAAAAAAATTAAGGCCAATGGCGTAGTCAGTTCGAGAAAAAAAAAACGAGAGTATTATTTGCATGGAGACGTGAAAAAAAAAAAATTTTTTTTTGTTTGTGTCTCTTATTAATCAATCGATTATTCGAGACATCTGACTAATCAAATTATATCGAACTGACGACGCTATTGGTGTAGCAAGGCTTTAACTACTTCATCAGACTTTTTTTTCTCGAACTGACTACGTTATTGACCTACCAAGGTCTTAACAGCTTTAACGGACTACTAAAGCGAGCGCTTAAGGCACTCAGCCGATTTTATTTTGGCAACTAGCTCAAGGGTGCACGGCACACCTCGGCTTGGCTGTTGCATGTTGCATGCAAAATCGCGACCTATCTTAGCTAACCTAGCTAACCATTCATATATGTATGAGTTGTTGAAACGTATATGTGTACCAAGCATACACGCCTCAACAACTCCTCCATATATTTATTATCGGAAAATTGAGAGTTTTTCAGTTCGATGAGGGAAAAAAGTAAACCCTTCCACTTTCATGTGTAAGCGTGTAGCGTGCACGTGTGTGGGGATGATCGTGTTGTAGAAGTGATGTATATTTGTGTGTCACCGTATCGCGCAAGCAACGCACTCAAGGGCTCCCTACCGAGGGATCGAACCTAGGTTTGAGCCGCTGCCGTGGGAGGTCTAATCGGGTTTTCACCGGACTACATCGACAGCCGTATAGCATTAAAAGATAGCGAGCATATGAAAGCGCGATCTAGGTGTACTGTGGTGCCATCTCTTAAGGACGCGCTCTCAAAAAAGGTCCATTTTCACTGTTTTTCGGCAAGAATTACAACAAAACTACTAAACTTTGGTAAACATAATGACTAACGACAAATACATTGAACCTTTATCAATGTTGTACGGATGATTGTTTTTTAAAACTGATGAGTTTTCATTTATAATAATCAATTCTCCGTAGTCTCCTCGCGCAAAATAGCCTGATTTTCGGTATCAAAATCTCAGTAATAATACGGTTTTCTTAATTTAAAAAAATACCTAATTATGCTACATATAATCAAGTTTAAATAACATGAAATAAAATCCAAGTTATGTATACTACATCTGAGAAAAAAATTATTTAGTTGTGTACAAAATTTCACCATTTTATGTTAATAATGTACACTTTAAATCCTATGGAATAAGGTTCAATTTATTTCTTTATTTAGATTCGATTGACACAAAAGTGTGAAAAAAGGATTCACATCGTGTTTAGACCGCGCTCTGGCGCCATACGGTGAGGACATGTACGTCGTTTTGCACTCGACTGGTAAAAAATAAATCGTTGTAGAAATACGTATACACTTCACAAAACGTTATGATCATTTCGAAATACTAACCAACTTTTTATAGTGGTTTATATTTCTAGTAGTAAGAGACACTGTAATTAGGTTCAAACAAATTTCTAAATTTAGTTTTTATTACGTTAGTTCTTTTTATATTTTTAACCGACTTCAAAAAAAGGAGGAGGTTATCAATTCGACTGTATGTTTTTTTTTTTATGTTTGTTACCTGATCACTTTGGACTGGCTGAACCGATTTTGATGATTCTTTTTTTATTTGAAAGTTAGTGCTTCCCATGTGGTTCCATTTTTTTTTGGTCCAGTTCTGTCAACGGCATCCAGTGCAAAACCGTATAAGTGTTAAATTTGCATTAAGTGTGTATACGACAAATAGACGAATAACCCAATATCATGCCAACCGATTTCGATGATTCATTTTCTATTGTAAAGGATGTAGTTTGATGAGAGTTTGGTTAGGTTTTGATTACGGGATCCGTGACAAAGTAACACAACTTTAAAGAAACAAGCCTACTTCCTTTCTTAAGGGCCGGCAACGCATCTGTGATTCCTCTCGTGTCGCTTATGTCCATGGACGACGGTGATCACTTACCATCAGGTGACCCGCATGTTTTAGTAAAATATATTTATATACACTAATCATGTTTTATTTAATTTGATAAACTATTTATTTTCCGGTTTTTAGTGCCTAATTTTTATGCCTCTGATTAATATTGAAGTCGGTTAATACTTTTTTTTGAAAATTTACTTTTATGTTTTGAGGTACTGTTATAGAATTTCTTGACGGGTAGAAATACATATGTCGTCTTTGTAGTCCTCTTGTTAGTAGTGACGAGAGCTTACCACAGGACTTAACAAGGTGAGCTGATGGTGGTCTCCAGAAATTGTTATCGAACTCCTTAACGGGTAGAAATAGATATGTCGTCCTTATAGTCCTTTTGTTAGTAGTGACGACAGCTTACCACAGGACTGAACAAAATGATCTGATGACGACCCACTTCAAAAACTGTTATTGAAGTCATTGATGAATAGAGACAAATATGTCTTGTTTGTACTCCTTTCGTTAGATAATAATAAAATGGCCTCATAATGGACTCTTAGAAATGTGTAGGGAGCTCTTTCATGAATAGAAATATATATGTCGTTTTCGCATTCTCTTCATTAATTTTTATTATCTATTCAGAATATATACAATAATATCATAAACATGCTGCAAAATTTACAAATAAATGTAATCTTTCAAAAGAATATAAAGCTTATTCTTTATAAAAACATGATCTCTCAAGTCTTGTTTATAATGAAACGAATCATTTGGTGAAAAGTGTATCTTAGCTAGAGATGCAAAGTTTGTCGGTGGAATTAGGGTTCGTTTTACACAAAGGCCGTCATATGCTGCCCGTTGTACTATCGATATTACAACTAACAATTCAGGTGTTTTGTAGTATGTTGTTCACAGAATTATTTTTGATATAGAAGCAAACACTAAGTAAAAAATTCTCCTATCTGAATCTCTGAGCACATACTCATGTTTGTAGCTAATATCTATATGTACTAAAATTCAGTTATGAGGAATTAAGGAATTAAACATTAATAAGACACTATGATACTTTTCAGCATAAACTCTATATTTCTAGTCACTCTATACTATACAAACATTTTGGTATCACAACAAAGATACGCTTACGCAGCTAGCGCATCTACGCATAAGAAATGAAACTCTTATCACATAGAGTGAGACTAAACATCTGAACCCAAACCTGATGTTTGTAGCTACTATGAATACTAAAGTTCAATTATCATGATACAGCTACTCATCTGATCTATATAATGAAACGTTGATCTGACTCTATGAGACTAGACCACTGATCGCAAAGTTGAGGTTTCTAGTGATTATCAGTACCAAAATTCTGTTATCATGATACAGCTACTCACGTGGTCTATGAGAAATTATACTCTTATCTGATACGACAAGACTCAACTTCAGAGCGCAAACTTCATGTGTATAGCGATTATTAATATAAAAAAATATCACGAAATAGCTCTCATCTGGTCCTAAGATATGAAACATTCAGCTGACACTAAGCCTTTGAGTGTAAACTCAATGTTTCTAACTATTAGTACTATACTAAGATTATCATAAATACTGTTTTCACCAAACTTAAAAAAAAATTAAACCTTGCTCCTACACTAGGAGTCTAAACATCTAAGTACAACTTGATGTTTCTAGCTATTACCTAAACTATGATCCAATTACTATAATATTACTCATCATGAAAATGTTGAGAAATTAAGTCTTGATCAGTTACAAAGGGGCTAAATATTTGAAGACAAATTCGATGTTTTTGTCTATTACGTATACATATTTACGTTTAGTTTTTGAGTGAGTATGACCTTGAGAAACTATAATTTATTATGGTACTATTACATCAAATACAACAAAAAGTAGAATAATAAGTAAATATTGTGATATTTTTATAAAAGTATCAAAGTCGTTTATAGTGCGATTTTATTGCGGCGCTTATCAGTTTTTATATCTGTGTGAGTGAGCTATACGCGTCTAGTAGACCTCGATGCCGAAATTGAACTTCTAAAATTTGAGAGCGCGTCCTTAATGTGTTATTAAATATAATGCAGAAGTCGGTCTTATCTCGAACAGGAATTATGAAAGATAAATATGTTTTGTTTTTTAATATTTTTTCGATATAGATATAATAATGATTGTGAGATGTGTTGTAGAGTGTATGTGCGTGTGCGTGCAGATAGCGACGGACGGGCGGCGGTACGTGGTGCGGTGGGCGGGCGGCGGCGGGCGCGCGCGCTACTTCAACGCGACCGACCTCAACTGCATGCTCGACGACCTGCGGCCCTTCACCAAGTACGAGTTCGCTGTTAAACTCATCAAAGGTCTGTCCATCCCTCTCGCACTCTCACTGCACATCTACTATTCCATTTCATCGAATTATTATATTTTTACTTTGTGATAAAATCTAACACTATTACTTTAAAAATGTTGTTGGTCTTAGTGAGCCTGAAACGTAAAATGGTATTACAAAGAGCAGTAGAAGATTGCTTAGAAGAAATACGGGCTACTGACAGAGATTCAACTATTTTGGCTTTGGCTTACGTCAGAATTGCCGGAAAGTGCCGGATCTTCACGACTACAACAAGATCCCAGTGCCTTATGTCAAAGGAAATATCAGGCAGGAGTCATATATGGCAGGACCGATACAACACCTCCACCACAGGCGTGATCACGAAAACCTTTCTCCTGGACATAGCAAAACCTTACCGGTTGACGAGGAAAGTGAAGTGGTCCGCTACTCACGTGCAGATGTTAACAGAAAACGGAGGAATAGCAGAATACCTCCACAAATGTAGGTTAAAGGGTGACCCAAGCTGTGTGTGTGACCCCCAAGAGAGGGAGCCAGTGTGGCACTTACTACTCAAATACCCAAGATTTTCGGCCGCTAGACAATATCTTCAAACACAATTGGCCTTAGCCTGGCAAACTTGCATGCCATCTTAGCAGAAAAGGATAGCAGGCCCACATTCCTCAAATTTGCGAAGAAGATATTCCAAATGGCGGCCAAGGCAAACAAAAGCTGCCCACCGGTACACCCTCTACAGACGCCCACAATACCGACCAATAATCCTAATCCCATATTCGGACCCCAACTTACGTAACACTCGTCACTGGGGTAACTACCTGCATACGGGGATAAAAGGGTACCAGGAATTAGAACCCGAGGGGTGGCCCTCTTCATGGATAACAACTACAAGGTACCCTCGGCATAAGCTTCTGCATAGTAAGTCCTCGGAGCCGCACTGCGGTTTCGTCTGGTCTTGCCAAGCTGATAAACGGGAGCCGTCAAGAACATCAATGATGTGAAAAACCTTTGACGCTTTGCCCGTAACTATGGTGGCGGGTCTCTCATGCAGGTTAGTGCGAATCAAAAACAAGACTTGCATGCTTGCATGGGCGAACAAAACATCATTTTCACAGGCATGTATATTGCTATCCCGAATGGGTGAAGTTGGATTAAGCGAACATGTAACGTCTCGCAGGATCAATGTCGAGGCTATGGCAGTCGCATACGAGAAGGGCGAGGAAGCCGATTTACTGGGCTGCATAAGCGCATCGATGTTTCATGAGATAGTTGCCTACGAGGACAGAGGCACTAGCAAATAGGAAATAACAAAAATAATCATGTCTCGATCTCTTTGGAGGAGAGTTCCAAAGGATAAATCCAAACGCAATCACAAAAAACCAGAGCGGACATAGGGCAAGTCATCCCACCCGTCCTAATTCCTGTTACAAAACAACTGGATCATATGGAAAATGCTATACTTGAATTCAAAGCCATACTCGAGGCCACGATTAAAGTCAATACACTGATGTGTACACAAATCCTAGAGGACCAATATCTGGGGATCGTGGACTAGAGAGATGCTAGATAAGAGGAAGTGGATGCGGCTATCTACAACGACTCTGCCCAAGTCATAGCAGGAGTAATGACGGGCAGCTATATAGTTGGTGTTCTAGTATTTCAATTTTGTTGGTCTTTTACTAAATCCAACCTACCTAAGTTTTTGCGGAATGGGATGCTGGGGTTGTAGAGTGAAGATTCCGAATTTCTGATAGTTACTCTTGGATGATTCGCGAGGCCCTATATTACACATTCGTCGTTCAGTAATGAATGAATGAATTAATTAATAATGTTAAGTGTGTGTGTGTGTGTACAGGGGGCCGCGAGTCTGCGTGGTCGATGCTGGTGAGCAACAGCACCCTCGAGGTGGCGCCCGCGTCCCCCCCGCGCGACCTCCGCGTCGGCCCCGCGCCCCCTCCCGCGCACCCCGCGCGTGTCGCCGAGCTCGCCTGGCAGCCGCCCCTCAAACCCAACGGCGTACTCACAGGTACTCACTGTACCTCCTCTTCTCGCTTGTTACTAACGTGTCATGGTTGCTTTAAGACTTCCCCTTCTACTACCCCCTATTAATAGTAGTGCGTCGCTGACACGTGCGTGTTCGCAGGGTACGTCGTGATGTACGCGATCCAGCGCTCCTCCGGGGGGGAGGAGTGGACGGCGGTCACCGTCGTGGGGGGAGAGAAGACGCGCTCGCGCGTGGACCGCCTGCGCCCGCGCACCACATACATGTTCAAGGTGCAGGCGCGGAATAACAAGGGGCTCGGCCCTTTCACTGCACCTATCTCGTATACCACTTCCATAGGTGAGCATCGTTTAATTCTGCTAGACATGTTAGTTTTGTTCACTTGGTATTCTTGAAAACAAAATTTATAATTACATGGATCAATAAAAGAATTACGATCTGTATGAATCAATTTGTCTCTTAAATTTTTTATTCGTAGAAATTTGTTGATATTCAATTTCTTTTTAATTCTTAATCAGTTTGTCCAAGTTAATATTGTATGTAGAAGATGGCACTAGAATATTAGGAGATATTTATTAATGGACTGG
>JACEII010000215.1:39152-64605 GCA_014332785.1 Antheraea mylitta
CTCAATACAAAATACATGGTGAGCTACACAATCTCAATACAAAATACCAATATAACATGTAGAGAGGCCGCTGCACTACGCGGCGCTAGTCTCACGGACCCATAACTATTTCCCCCGACAAAAATCGCTCAACACGACTAAATAAGCTTTCACTTCAAAAATATTCATACAAAGAGAAATTTCAAAGTACTCACTACTAGCCTCTGCCCGCGACTTCGTTCGCGTGGAATAGATACACTAACACCAACACTAACACGCAGCAGTTCTCAAAAGGAAAAAACATCCCGATTTTTAATCATTTTTATCTGTGCTCCGCTCCTATTGGTCTTAGCGTGATGTTATATAGCCTATAACCATTCTCGAGGAATTAGCTATATAACATTGAAAGAATCATTGTAATCGGGCCAGTAGTACCTGAGATTACCCCCTACAACGTCACAAACTCACAAACTTTACCTCTTTATAATATTAGTATAGATACACAGTAACGTTATGGCTGTATTTATATTTATATCTTACATTGCAGTCTTCTTGTAAAATTTTTCTTCCATTTAGTTTACAATTTTTTCATTGTCGAGAATACATATATTTTCATTCGCGATGCGCCGGTATTATATACTTCCTAAAACAAAAAACCAATGAACTAGCAAACCATTGCAATGTAGTTTGTACTATTACATATAGATTAATATAAAGTACTTGGACGTCCGAGGCTAGCCCGGTTCTTATAAAACATTTATAAATTAAAATAAACTGACCTCACAAAATTAACATTTATTTCACAAAAAAAAAAAAAAAAAACATCATATCTTTTGCTGTCACTCGGATTCGAACTGAGATTACACGGATTTTCGAAGCAACCGATTTTCATCCCAGATATTTTTCTTTTGACAGCGCCGGCAAAATGTACCTTTATATTCTAGCTGTATTTTTTCATTGCCTGAAAACTCAGTCAAAGAAAAGTTTTCTATGAATAAAATCGATTTATCGTCCCCGAAACTACCTACATACTTAGTTTCACGGAAATATGTGACGCCGTTTCTGAGATCTTGAAAATTATAACAATATAAAAAATATACAAGAATTGCTCGTTTAAAGGTTAATACCTTTTTTAGATTAATCTGGGCTATAAGATTACAATCTATGTGTTTTCCTGCGCTTTAATGAGAAATCACGTTATCTTATTTGTTACCTTGGGTTTATTTGTGGATGATCGGAGAGATTTTCAGAATATATAAGATGTCTAGTATTGTATTGATCAAAACAATAATATCAATTTTATCTATGAACATTTGTAAACTTGTCCAATAAATCTTTCTTTTATAAAATTTGCTAACTCTAGTGTCGTGTGTACGTATTTAGAAGGACTGTGAAACTTGTACGTAATTTTTTTTTTAATTTGAACTTCACATGTATAATCGATACTAGAGGGCAGCACTTTTCGATATGAAGATTCCAATGTAAATACGATGTTTTTGAATACTTAATTATCATTAGGTGTATAATTGATGGGGGAACATGAGTCTGTCGCGCTGAGGCCGACGTTAGCTCACGTCCGAACGCGTCGAGTGTCGCGCTTCAACTAATTTGTAAATTTCATAGACGCCCTCGTTCGCTGTCGACCAATCCACGACTTCGTATATGACGTGATATTAATTACGAGTGTGGAAGTATTCGATTTGACTAATCGATCTGAAATTAGAATCGAACATTCCAACAATTCGAATTATTCGAATAATTTCAATATTCTATTATTGAAAAAATTTCAATCATGAGAATAATTCAAATAATTTTGACTAATTAGATATTTACTAAAACTAAGTAATCATTATTATACAAATTTAGTTCAGTAGATTCAGTTCGAGTTATTGTAATTGAACATGATGATTCGATTCGAGCATTATTCGCACTCTTAAATTAAACCAATACGGACACGTTTTGCTTGTCGGTGATTGGTCGAGGAGCGATGTAGCGCAGACGTCGACGAATCACGTACATGAAATAATACGTTGTTTTTTTTTTCTCTAACAACAGGAACTAGAACAAGAATGGTTTAGGGCTCGTCGGTGCGGGTTCAACGCGCGACTCTCTATTTACTTTGAATAAACACCACATTTTAGTTTTAGGAACTTTGGACTGATTCGTTTATTTGAATAAGGTGTAGACGCGGCACGCAAGCCCCCCCCCCCCCCCAAATTAACCCGAGTAACTTCCCCTCATAGACTAATCTCTTTTATTTGTGTTATGTCCAATTATCTGAACCTTTCTTAAATTTTGCACTGACTAGAACACTCCGTGCCTAGAATCAAGTGGTTAAAACATGTAATTACGAAAACTATTTCAAGTATTTTCTGCGTACTGGGGGCCTACCCAAGTTGCTTATCGACAGTCACTAACGCAAATAGAAAACGGAAAAATGTATGGAGATGACATATCTGAACGCTCTATCACGTGATTATCAACTTGTGTAGGTCCCCTGGTTACTAATTAAGCGAATGTAAACAATGCTGCAATATTGTGTTATTATCAAGTAAAACGAGTTTATAACGTTCCAGTACTGGGCCAAATCGTTTTCGAAGGAAAGCTTAAACTTTATTATAAGAATCGAGAAACCTATAATTTAGTCTATTATGTACTCCTCAAGAACCTATTAGAAGTCAATTGTTAAGAGAAAGTGTAGTGAGGGCTGCGTGCTTGTGTCGCGTGTTCCCACCAAATAGAGACTGGTTTTCATTATTTATTCTAAATTTAACAAAATTATTTAATATGTAATTAAGTAGATGTATTTATGTGTTAATTTCAACATAATTTTGTAATTAATGTATTTGTATAAACTGTATTGCGACCGATCGATTCTTATTCTGTACATTTTCTATAATATACTTGTACTATTTATCTGTTGTTTTAATCAAATTTCTTTTACAACGTCCGCTGGTCACATTCGTTATTTACGTGTGGTACCGAAGCACAGGTAAAAGTCTGCTTACATTGCATAACTATATTATTATACTGAAGCGGAATCAAATGCCGCTTAGAGGTGAAATAGTACTCTTATTATTGATTCATACACACACTGGAACAAACTTCAGATAAATTATGTATCTTGTACTTAGTAGGTTCCCCAAATGTTGTCTAAACCTTTTGTTTTTAGTTTCTTTTTTTTTTTTTTTGATAATCGTGTAAAAAATATATTGTGTGTTTTTATAAAACCATGTTGCAAATGAAACTATGTAACTGACAATTTTTGGAAAATTATTCAATTTAGGGTATTTCGACTTGGAGTATTTTCCATTTTAATATGCGAGATGTTTGATTTTCAACCATCCCTTGTCAAGCTGTTTTGGTGATTTCTTAGCCTTTTTTAAAGTTTTCTGGTTTTTCCAAGATTACAATCTGAAGTAGGTAGGTCCCACGCATAGATCAGGTGGAAGGTGGTAGGATCACGCTGAAGCTATTACTGGTTTCAGCATGAATGGGTCAGTTCTCCCGGGGTAATACCAACCAACCCACATAAAATCGTCGTGAAGTAACAGTGCTTGCCTTGTTGCATTTTTTTCGATCACTGAGAGCACCTGCCTTTCTCTCTTCCCCTCCCATCCTCTCCCTCTTCCTCCATTCCTCATTCCTCCAAACACAGGCTAACAAAGCACTTGCAACTCCCCTAGTGTTGCTAGTGTCTATGGACGACGGTGATCAGTTATCACTAGGTGTCCCACCTGTTCGTGGCCTCCTATGATATAAAAAAGGTACAATACTGGTTCTGAAAGTACATTATAGCACTCCTGCATTGATATATCATGGCACAGGCCATAGAAAGTCCCTCCATGCAAGACTAGAAAATATCAGTCTTTTTCCTATGAAAGACTTCAGCATCATATAGATATTGTTAGGTAACAAAGATTTAACCTTAAATAGTAGGCCCTTAAACCACACTATATTAAACACTTGTAATATCTCAAGAAATTCACTAGTGCAGTACCTTTTGTTTTCAAAAGACTTGACTATCCCATTACCCAGCCTATGACCAATCAAATTCCGTTGTAGCGTAATGGCAACGAAATCCCAATTGATGTTCCGGCATTAACTTTTACTATTCTATGGCTGGTAACATCCATAACGATATAAAGGTTTTATATAGCTTTGTTGATATAGGCAGTAAGCTAATCGGCCCATATAATCTAGGGTTTTTTCGTTTTTTATCTGGTTTTAGTAGCATAATTATTTGTGCCATTGAGCACAGGGGCTGGAATCAGTTAAAGTCCCGTTACTGTGTTAAAAAATGCTGTCATTAGGATAACACAGTCAGGTAATTCTTGCAGTACTTGATTGATAATGAGATTGTAACTTGGTGATATATTGAGGGCGGCGGTATTAGATATTACTCTTGATTTTTTTTTGGTAGGTGGGGCTAAAAAACATTGACCAGACGTTCTAAGACATACAAGCATCCTCCTGGTCACTGTAAAGCCGGCTTTTGTCAGTGTTTTTAGTGGTTCGTTCGATTTTCCTTATTGCTTTCCACAAGGAGTAACCTGTAGCTGCGGTCGGATCGAAGCTTTCAAAATATGCCTATATTCCTGAATTTCGATTACGTTCAAGAAAATACTCCCTTACCGTATGATAAAAGCGTTTTTTTTTTTTTTCGGGACACTTATTTTATTACCATAATTTGTGGACTGCTCTGTTCTTATAGATCTTGTAGCATTTTGAATGTTTATGTTAAAATATTTAATAACAATTACGATATAATTTTCTGTTTGGAGTTGAATGGTAACAGCGAATACATTGTTTTTTGAATAGCGGAAAAGAGACTAGTTATTCCTGTTTTTATATGGTATGCATTTGTTAAGAGTTTTCTTGACTTTAGTTTTTATTCCTACCAAAACAGGAGAGTGGTCCGACGCTAAATCCAACTACAGCGGGATATATAGTTTTTGCTATTCCTTTGTTAATTACAAACACAAAAGTCAAACATCTGGTATCATATTTTTATAAGAAGGCCAGTATGTGGATTGACTTGTTGAGATCACATTCATAATCCTCGCCAGCACATATTTTAAAAGTTCGTGGCCCCTAGGTAATATGAGTCTCTAGTTCTATAATGAATAGTTGGCGTTGTAATCGCCTGCTGCTATGAAATTATCTTTTACGGTTTTAAGGAAATTATTAAACTGCTCCTGTCTGATAGTGTAGTTGGATGATTGTTACGATATGTTCTTATATAACTTTTTTTTCTTTATAATATTTTTTCTGTCCATCGGCTGGATAATGACAACTTTGTGCCAACTTGGCCAGTTAAAAATAAAGTTACAGATCAAATGTTTGTCAGCCTCGGCTTCGTTTCGGCCAACAATTATATGTGGTTAGAGGCTTTTTTTTTTTATTGTAGCACAGAAAATGACTGCACTATGCCTGATGGTATGCACAGTGCAATCCAAAAATAATAGCGACCACCGATTGACACAATATCCATCGCCGGTCGCCACTATCGTGCCGGCCTGAAAAAGGCTGTTTTAGGCTAGGTATGCTATATACTAGTTTCACTGGTAATATAAGTATACATGTACTTTTGGCTACACGTAGCAAGCACTGTATTAATAAAGACAAATATGAGCCAATTATATATCTTTTTAATTATCTATACTAAATAAATTTCAGGTTACAAAATATTAGAAATCTTATTTACAGATTACCACGTGAAAACTGAGGGGGAGGGTGGGATCTCTTCATATACCACGGATGGTCACTGAGGGGGGGGGGAAGGGGTCAAATATGGGTTACGTGGTTTGGGTACGTTCTCTAAACAAGTAGTAGGATACGTACGTATAGGATACTTATACGTAATACAATGTATGTGTACTTTCTAGCTTTTAAAATAACTCCACGTCATACGTCTACGTCAATGTACGAGAAAGACAAGAATATTACAAATGGTCATATGTACTCCAGACACTGGGTAAGTTGGACGTGTTTGAGAATTCATACAATTATTGAAAGGTTAGAAGAAAAATCGAGGAGTTAGCTTGTAACCACAACCTTCTTAACTAGGCCGAAACGACAAATAATTCAAATAAGTGTTAACGCTTTCTAGACCCGTCAAATCACACGTCAGAATTATTGGTAGTATGAATTGCTTTACTTTTGAGTGTAGTGATTATTTAGCTTACCAATATTTTAACTCTAAAGAGATTATTTGGTTTTATTTTGCTACTGGCACGCAAAAGTAATTAACAAAAATTTTGCCATAAAATAAGCTTAGCTTACAAAAATATGCGCTAAATGCAACAGTATGCAATGCTTCTTCAAGCTTCCTTTAACTAAATGTTCATGTTTTCTAATTCGCACCTGTCCTATTTAAAAATTTAATACAATAATTGCATCGTCGATTTACGAAGTCTTCAAGAAATTAAAAACTCTCTTGTTTATCTTATCTCCGGTACGCAGTTAGATCTTTGATCAGGTAAAGTTATAAGAATCATATACCCGTACATGATTTATTATGTTGTAATATAATTATTTAAGTGTTTACAACATAAACTTGGAATGTATCTTCATTCCAGGGTGAAAAAGAAGAAAACATCGCAATGATAACAGAGTAAAATGATAAAATAATAATGGGGCTATCTATTCTGTAGAATATTGGGAAATTGTAGATTACAGGAAGTTAATCTATTTCTCAATGGGGCTACTGTAACCCAATAGTATAATCATTACTTCCGTACTAAATATTACAAATGGAGAATGTGGGTTTTTATTAACTTTTCATACCTCATGTACCTACTATGTCTTAAATACTGGAACAGTTATAATGAAATTTTGCCTGAACGTTGCTAAGGGTACAACAGTAAAGAACATAAGTGTATAAAGAAAATCTATTGCCAAAAGACAGGTCAATCTACATTAATACCAAAGAATGAGTATAAGCTAATGGTCATATATTAAATTCATTTTATTAACTGGGTATGATGACGTGTGCAAATGTACTTGACAATGTATTTTAATCAATCGAATTCCATTTTTACTTTATATACAATGTTAGTGAACCATTAGATAGCTTTGTAACACAATGTAATAGATATTGTGAGTGTTGATTCCAAAAGTAATATTGTTATGTCTTTCTTTTTTAGATCTAAAAGGTTTGATCACAATCTCAGATAATTATTATGAAATTCGTATAGTCTGTGAGATCGGTCAAGGAAACTTATTAACACTCTATAGGTACATTGTGACTATTTATCTGGCCAGAGTTTAGCCTTAAAATAACTGCGACATAGAAGATCTAATCTAAGATTTAGATCTTTTTTTCTCGAAATGACTACGATGTTGACCTGGACAGGCCTTTGCAGCTTCACCGGACTACTGAGGCGAGCAATTAAGGCACTCAGTCGATTTTATTTTAGCAACTAGCGAAAGGGTGCGTGGCACAACTCGGCTTGGATCGATATTGCATATATGCATATTACAATATTCGCGACCTATCTGAGCTAACCTAAGCTAAGCTATCTAGATATACGTATATGAGCTATTGAAACCTGTACATGTACGATGCAAGCGTGCCTTAGTAACTCGTATATGTAATTTGTGTCGTATAAATTTGTCTAAACTACATAAGTTGGATAGGGAAAAAATAAAGATATACTCATCCATTAATTATTTCTGAAAAAGAAAAACAAAATGTAAGCATGTGTGCGTGCACTTATGTGGAGGTGATATGTGTAATGTTGTTGCAGTGATGTCAGGTTTTGTGTCACTGTATAGCTAGCAACGTACTTAATACCTCCGCCGCTGAGGGATTGAACCTAGGCTTGAGCCCCTACCGAAGGGGGCCTAATCTGCTGATCTCAAAATGGCGGATCATATTTTTGAAATATCTAACCCATATTTTTAAGTGAGAATATTATCAGGTGCGTTAAGCAGTATTTTCAGCAAGAGGTAAATTCATAATTTCGCTTCATTACATGTTAGCAAGCGTGACCAAGCGTATTGCGCTTGCGTGGTTTACGTCAAACTACCGACGTGAGGTATAGCGACATGTATGCATGTAATATTTTTTTTTTCAGATCATGGGTTTAATTGATTAATAAACTATATAAGAATGTATATCATTATTGCTCTGTGTACCAACAGATGTGAAAACAAGACTAGTGTTAATAATTTCAATATACAATTGAAAATAATTCACACTATAATTAATTTAAAAGTTCAAAAGCGAACATAGTTATTTCATCGTTCAGAGTTTTCATTTCTGTCGACAGTCTTTACGACTGCTTCAACTTTTTTATATTATATTTCTTTTAATTTTGCTCTGCTATATCTGCTCTATTTAATTAATGATTTAGTTTACATCTGCTATTGAAAATGCTCTTCGTCAAAGGTCCCACTTACATATTATTAAGCTCTTTGTATTGACAATGTGGATTTATTATAGTAAATTTATATATTTTTTTACAGATTAATACACGATGTTGAAGCTAACAGTAAAGCAAATAATGAATTTAAGACTCGCCTGTGGAATGTACTATAGATTCTCTGAAAACAAAACAATAACGTTATTAGCTAAACTGTATTGTGTTTTTCTTGCATGTGTAATAGTTTTACCACCAATTTTCTCACGTACAGACGTACAACTTTTATCCATAATTTCGACCTATATAACATATTTCAACTATTTTTTCAATTCACTTCTCGCTTTACGATATGATAACAATTTTAATAATTTTTACGAACAGTTACAATCATTGGATATCTATGTAGAAGATGACATGAATATAACGAATAATGTAATATTATTTATAATTGTATGTAAAATTGTTAATTTTATTATATTATTTTTGTTGGAATCAAAATCAAATGTCATTTTACTTATATTTATTTATCATTCACTCTTACTGGCGATTCAATTGACGTATACTTTCAACATTGTTGTTTTGGAATTGTTATTGCATCGAATGCGGCAACTGAGAAAAGCCTTTGAGACTACTATGAGAATTCATGATTCTACTATTAAACGCAACGGTATAAAGCAATGCTTGAAGACGTATACAAAGCTGCTGGATGCATTGCAACCCATTCTGGCATATGCGAAATCAGTGGTAAGTTTTTTGACGTGATAACAACAACTCAGTTAAAGCTGTCATTAGAAGAACCAGCAAGAAACTCGACGTGTTTGTATTTTTACATGATATACTAAAGACTAGTTATCTCGTTCTGCTCGCTTTTTGCTACGAGTACTCGGTCCTGTTTAGTATATTATGTCCATGGATTTTATACTTCTAAATCAAGATAAATTATAACGTACTGTACATTACACGGACTGACAAAGGTGTCAGTTCGAAACCCAACGGTCATTTATTTTATTTTAAGTAGCATAGGAAGATGAAATATAGCTTAATTTTTTAGTTCAATCTGTCTACCATATACATCATAAAGAAAAATGCACCAAGACTTTCACTAACTACAAATTTTTGGCATAAGTTCGTTATCTTGAAGAACCCCTTGCATTTTATATAACAAAAGACTAACTTTATAATATCTATATATTATCTAATACGTGAAGCAAAAAAATTGTACCCCTTTTTAACCTACTTGCCGTCAATGGGTGAACTAGAAATTTTGCATAGTTAAAGTCTATATGGCGAAGAAGTGCAGAAAGCTGTTTATTTTATATAAAATGCATTAGAAGTACATTAAATTAATTAAAATATGTATTACTCACACTACTACTCGAATTTTACACAACGTATACACACATGTAAATAAAAAAGCCCTTTGGACAGCCGTCAATAAATACGAATTTCAAAAAAGGTTGTGAAAAAACTATGCTATGCTCGACTGTATGTATTTTTTAACTCTTACGTTCTAATTACCATTTTTCATCCTACATTCAACAATGATATTATAAAATATAACTATTATTGTAATGTTTATTATTTTTTATGGTGAACACACTTCAAATAATGAATTAATAAAAAAATGAGCCAAATAATACTTTGTATAATCTAAATAAGAATTTTGTTCATAAAAATAATCCATGACTTAGACCTCCGCGGTTACAACGTTGCAATTCAACCTCATGTATCAACAAAAAAGAATTTATTTTCAAAAGCTAATGGTAGTATTAAAACGTCTTTGTCTTGGATTCACCATTTGATTGTATTATGCATCAATTACTTTTTCAAACGATGATACTGGGCATATCACTATTTCTCATAATGAACAGACTACATTTAATCCAATATCACCCAGAAATACCACCCACCCATGGTGTCGTGTAAAATTAATTGCAAATTGTGTCATGGGTTGCAATAAATTTCTTTATTTTCATAAAGTTATGTTTGCTTAAAATTTGAGCTACCACGTAGTTTTTGTTTCCAATTTATAATTCATTTTCATTTTCATTTACACATAGATTTTTTTAATGATTATATAATAAATATCATGGGAGATGGCAAATAACTGAGTAGCCATGATGAAAACTTTTGATTATAGAAGTATACCGTTTGACAAAAGAACTCTAATAAAGTTCAAACTTTAAAAAATCAATTAACTATGGTCGAATGTCGACCACTGGGCGCCCACTGGTTAGCTATTACTGTGTCAAGTTTCGTCCAAATTGGTTTAGTAATTTCAGAGTGATACGTGTTCACAGGGATAGACAGGCAGACAAAAATTGTAAAAGGATAATTTTTGGCTTCTATGTCGATAACAAAGTCAACCCCGATTATAATTTTCAAAAAATATTTCATGTACTGGTTTGGGTCTAGTTACAATTTCATTATAGTATAGATAGATACCTTAAAATTACAATAGTGTTAGGAGGTGTATAACACGTAGTCGATTCAGTCAGGATGCCAATAAATACTTCGTAGTTACTTTCACTCTTTATTTGGCCAGAGTTACGGCTTATAATACTTTTCACGAAGGAATGCGTATCACCGACATCTTACTTTTTAAAGGCCGAACTATATAATTTATAAGACAAACTGTATAAATTAAAGCAATTAACATTTATTTATAATTCCGCTATATGTTTTAAGTAACACAGAGATATTAATTAACGTACAAATTAATATTATTTACGTTCATTAATTATACATAAAATCATTGTTATTTATGTATCTGAAATATGTTTAGTCATAAAATTATGTGTGTAGAGTAGCGACATCTAGCCCTTTATAGGTCAAACTATGGAAGTCAAAGCAATTACTATTTTTATCATAAAATGTTATGCAAGTAATAAATGAATAATATCAATTCCTATTTATGACTCATTGAAATCTATATAATTATAATAATTCTCATTTATGTATCTTTAATAAAATGGCGTTAGTGTTAATGTGTCTCTCTTATATGTTGTCGCTTGGCGCTAGTATCAATGCGTATCTCTAATATGTGGCGCTAGTATTTCGTGTCTTGAATATGACGAGCGGTACCGGAGGTGGATAGATAACAATAGTTTTTTTGGTGGATGCACAGACAGATGTGTCAATTTCAGACATCACTATCGTTCAAATATTGATCAACTCTAAAACAGTCTTTTAACATTGTGTTGTCTAAATCAATAAACCCTGACATATTTTTTACTTTTGCAGATGGTGCTACTCTGTGTGAACGTCTTCTGCAGAGTTTGCTTAAACATCTACGAAATTTTATTGGTACCATTATCACAGGTAGATTCCTAATTATTCTCAAAATCATTTAGTAAGTCAAGTAAATCCTATGTAGATTGACTGCGGAATAAATCATTACCATAACTATTGTTGGTGTAAACAGAAACAGTGCTTCTGATATTCTTTACCAGCTTAAAAAGTATGCTCAGTAGCTCAGCGCTTGGCTTACTTCATGAAGTGTCTTCAGTATTAGCCACCTATTGTAATGAATTTTACATAAATGATCGAATATGAAACGGTCTAGTACCAATTTTTTCTTTTTTCGTTAATCGATTTTTGGAAATATTTTTCCCTCTCTTAAATTATACGTGTTTATTCGTCACGTTTCACGATTATTACGAGTAGTCCGGTGAAGCTGTTAAGACCTTGCTGGGTCAATAGCGTAGATATTTCGAAAAAAAAAAACGATTCTTACGTATACAAATCGAAAGTAATTATACACTCTTCGGCAAGGCTAAATTAAAAATGTTGAAACTTAGACAATGAATATATTACAATTAAAGTAACGAGGAATATCAGATCTGATATCTAAAAGAGTAAAATTAAATGATCTCCATCCCTACTTATCCCAATTTGTAGGTACTGTGGTTTCCTTTTAGATTGTTTACAAATATTAACTAAGGCTAAGTTGCCACTTCTCTATGCCAATTTTCTCTTTGCACCATAAAACAAAAATATACCATCCAGTAAGTATACATAAACTGTGTATAATAAACTACAATATATCCAAAGTCGATAATGGAAATACACAAAAAAATTAATTTATGGCAGAAAAGGCAGCTGAATGGAACAAAGACGTTATTTTCACAGGATACAATATTCAGAGTTACTACGGTGGTTATTTCCTTTGTGGTTACTTGTGTACCGTGTGTACTTAAAGAATGCGTGGATAGTGAAGTGAATGCAATAAAACTGCTGATAACAAATCAACTTTTACTGTGCAAAGGTGAGTTCGTCATTACATTCTCGTTTAATTTCATAATAAATGTAAGCTCCGGGAAATAATTATACTTCAACCAATGGTAAATATTGATACAATAGAGGTAACGAGTGACATTGGTTCAATGAGCAAAGTGTTCGTTATTTATCAAATCAGTATGTAACATATATTTGAGTTTTAGTTAATCGTATCGCTAGTTTCTATCTCTATTATCGACGCTTGATTGATTACTCTATTTGTCATTGTGAGGTTCGAACTATTGCAGCGGACAAAAATTTGTTACTCTTTAACACAATCCATGGAGTTCCTACGTGGAGGGAAATGAGAGACACACTTCTTGCGAAAACTACTAACGTCACCCCCTTGATGACCTGTTTAGCCAACCAGTATTAGATAGGGACCAATAAGATAAATAATAATAATGAAGAGTGTAAGAATAGAATATACTGTATATCTATATATAGTATAGCTATGTATATCTATAAC
Source organism: Antheraea mylitta (assembly GCA_014332785.1). Taxonomy (NCBI): domain Eukaryota; kingdom Metazoa; phylum Arthropoda; class Insecta; order Lepidoptera; family Saturniidae; genus Antheraea; species Antheraea mylitta. The sequence goes on from JACEII010000215.1 coordinate 52,248, forward strand.
TTTGAATTTTGTCTATGAGCCAGAGCTTTCTGCGAAGGAAAACTATAAAGCTTAGGATAAACATGTAGTATGTTCTTAGGGTTTTTTCTAAGCCTCTGGCTTAACTACTATACTCAAGTTGAGAATCTAAACACATCTATAGCTGTATTCTCTGCAATGTTGCATGTAAATTGAGCCTCGCAGCGGCAAACACACTAATCAATCAATTACAACGATTCACTGACAACTGACGATTTGAAGATAACAAGAGATGGATACTCTATTTAGCCATAGAATTGAATAAAAAAAAGCATGCACTATGCTTTAAAAAAAGCATAGTGCTACATCACTAAGACCTCGACTCCTAAGGATTTGAACCTATATCGAAGAGCACGGTGCCTGAACTATGCCTGCATTCACTTCAAAGTATATGCTAGAAAATAATTCGGCAATGCATCAATACTGTTCGTAGAGGATTGGAAATTTTACTAACTTATTATCAAGTTAGAAAATATTTCCTCACTTACCACTTCTGTTTTAATTAAAGATACCCTAATTTTCTAATAACTCTAATTTTATAGCAGTTATTATTATTGCAGACGATCCAGAGAAAAACAAATTAGAAGACTTCTTGACATTCCTAGATCATAATGAATTCAAGTTCACCATATTACGAGTTGTTAGCGTGGACGCGTCAATGTTTCTGACGTTTGTTGGTCTATGCACAACTTACACTATCGCAATTATACAATTCAGTCATATTTATTAGCCAATTTTAAATTAAGTTTTGAATTCGTGATTAAATTGCACGTTTTAAAGTTTATCAATTGCACATTTCAATATCTTTAGATTGAAAAATAACTGTTCTTCTAAATACTGATAATGAATTTGAATATTGCTTCTTGTCTGAAATAATTTCATTACTTTATATTTGAAATTAAAGCTCCATTTATAAATGAATTAATAACAAATTTAAAGATTATTATATGTATGAGATTATTATAATATCTATAACTTAATTGGTAACCTGTTTTTAGATATATTAACATTATGATATATTCTAAACAATTTATGTTTTCAACAAACAAGTTTTCAAGCCTGGGCTGAAGCGCGCTGTAGTAAATGTCCGGATCTAAAATACAAAAAAAGCCGACAACGAAGCAACCACATCTTATAAGACAGTATTGCGTAAAGCCCGCTTTGAACATGTAGGCCACATCGGAGCTAAATTGGTCTCCTAACCATGAGGTAACAAAGCTTTTTGGTCTCTTGCCAATTCAATAGCAGCTAACTTTTTCAAGTCTCGCTTCCAACCATGATAAAATTAGATGGTTCATAAGCTCATTTAGCGGCAGAAAATACGAACATTTTTGCAAACTGTTTTGCGAATAATTCGGGTCTAGATCCTGGCGATAAAACTACACCGTTAATACCCTCGGGTGATACCACAATGCAGGATGTTATGATACTCACCAAGGACGTTGGAAAAGTGCTTCGTAAACTTGACGTGAATAGAGCTAGTGACACTGATGGTATTCCCTCAAGGGTATTTAAGACATGTGCACCTGAGCTGGCTCTTATTTTAACACCTCTATTACGTCTTGTCTGGAATTCATATTATCCTAAAAAGTTGGAAATCAGCAAATATTCAACCAATAAAAAAGGGAAATCGTGCCGTACAGGGGTACGGTAAATATGAGCTAATTGCCATAACCTACTTTTTTTGTAAAATAATGGAGCGAGTAATAAATAAGCAGTTGCTGGCATACCTAGAGCTTAATGATATTCTCAGTGATCGCCAATACGGATTCCGACAAAAGCGATCTACTGGTGACCTTCTGGTATATGCCACCTATTTCTGGGGTGAGGCTATCGAGAAACACGGAGAGGTTATTACTTTTTCTCTTGATGTCTCCGAGGCGTTTGACAAGGTCTGGCATGTTGTGTAAGCTCCAAGCATATGAAATACCTGAACACCTGCGGGCTTGGTTCTGTGATTTCTTTAGTGAGTACGCAGACGATAGCACCGTATCTGAAAAGTACGTATTTCAGTGATCGGGCCAACTTGTCGGAAACTCTTAATAAGGGATAAGCCACGATCAAATGGTTATTGGTCTTAGATTTGTTGCTGATTGAGATGATTCAAACCTGGCTAAGTTTAACACCGACAAGAAATAGGTGTATCTTTTTTCTATAAAATGGAGCACATTTGTTTTAGAGAGTACACATGTGTGGAATATTGCTGTCACTTATAGGATAGATCAGCCAAATATCAGTTGGCCACTCTTGATTTCATTGAGCGTCGTGCTCTTCGGCTTGTCGGTGATGAAGCGCTGTGGTATATAAGAATGCTCAGTTTAGGGCATCGAGGAAAAGTGGCTTGACTCTCAGTGTTTTATAGGTTATACTTTGGAGAGTGTGCATAGGAATTACATGATATAATTCCATCGTCCCCATTCCAACAGAGGACGACTACACGTTGTGAGGGCTTCCACCCTTATGTGGTTGATATTCCCGAGATTCGTGCGAAGCGATTTGGTTCTACATTTATTATACGTTAAGGTGTGGAATGTAGTCACTTCCGGCGTCTATATTCCCGTCATCATATAACTCGAGAGTGCACAGGTGTCTAGTAGGTAAGCACGACCCATCGTCGGCTTCATCGTCACTTACCATCGGGTGAGATTGTGGCCAAGCGCATACCTGTAAAACATTTTAAAAAAATAAGTACGTTTTATTTCATTATATTGTAATAATGAATTTTAATATTGTAATTACTTTGAAATAATTTCAGTAGATTCAATTTCATAAATTTTACGTCCTGGATATATTCAATTAATTTGAATAATTATTATAGGCCGTCGCCATGGACGCCTTTGAAAATATAGTAATAATACCATTGTTTGTAATTAAATTGAAATGTAGTCATATATATAACACACATATTTGAATATATATGAATTAAGTTTCAATTAACGTTAATGTTTAAAGATTTTACAGATTAAAGGACTTAATATAAATAATATGAAAACTAAAATACTATAACAGAAAGAGAAATAAAATACTAACAATAATACATATATAATATAAAAATCTACCGCTGCGCCGTTTTGAATTTATTTTATTTATTTGAGAAAATGTCGCACGTTTCATGTAATGTATATACGAGTACAGTACATGACCTGTTGACCGGAGAGTGAAAGCCTAAATTAGTATAGGAACGTAAGATGTTAGATTGGAAGTATGCATTAGATCTAGAAAGCCTAATAGGACTATTAAATTCGATGTGACATTTTCATAAAGCTGGAGGGTTTATTTGTTTGGTTGAACGCGCTAATCTCAAGTACTACTGTTCCGATTTGAACAATTCTCTCAGTGTTAGATAACTCATTTATTGAGGATGACTATAAGTTACATAACATCACGTTAAGGCCAATACTGTTGTAGTAGTCCGGTGAAGCTGTTAAGGTCTTGCTAGTCCAATAACGTAGTCAGTTCAAGAAGAAAAAGCGAATAGTTTTAAATAAAATCATAGATTCTAATAATTTTCTTCAATTATTCGAAAGATAGTTTAAAGTTTATAAGACGGTCATCATATTTGTTTTTGTGATCTTTGTCTGTGTGAATGTTACTGAACTCCGTCTAAACGGCTGGATTCAAGAATGGCTTAGATTCACAATTTGACCCAGTAGGTAGTGCTGCGGTTGGCTTTTAAGGATTTTTTTATTATATAAGCAGGACAACGTCTTCTGGACACGTTAGTCTTTTGTAATTTTATCAGCTACGTTACAATCGTAACAAAGATGCCTTGAAATTCTCTTATGTTCTCGCATGTGTACTAGCTGACCTGCACAACTTCGTCCGCATGAAATCGGTTACCTACCTGTTCCAAATATATTTTCAAACACGAAAAATCTTAAAAAATTTAAAACCAGATTAAAGCGCCTCCCACTGCTTCCAATTGCGAAACCAAACAATTCAGGGACTCATTCAAACACATAGATACCTACTTGGTTTAGTGGATGGTTTTGGCATATGTGGAAGAAATTTTGACGAGGCGGACTTAGCGCCATCTGTCATTTACCAACATCATTAGTTTTGTTTTGTTTAAAATACGAACGGCCGTTGAATTATTTGGATACGGTTTATAGAAAAATCGTGAATAGATAATGGGAGGTTAGGATAATGAAAATTTGGGGTTGTAGGTACTCTTTGATGCCAAAAAAAGATCTGGATAGGGACACACAAATCTCCTAGAGGTATAAACACTTTATGACCTATGCTCTTACCTACAAACATACATTTAAAATTTCATAACAATCGGTCCAGCCGTTTCAGAGGATTTCGACGACAAACACCGTGACGCGAGATTTTTATATTTCGATATAATTTATATTTAGATTTTAGTGTAATAAACATTAAAAAAATACAGATGAGTTGAGAACCTCCTTTTTTTGAAGTCGGTTAAAAAATATGCAAATCCCCTATGTAATATGTTCATAGCAGACCTAAAAGTGCTATCAGCGTTAGAGAAGCCTCCCTTTATTCACGAATTATCATACATATACGATTCCGAATAATAAAAAGTTATTTGACCTACAATATCTATCACAAGGTATGGTTTTACCTAAATAAAAAAATTAAAAACTCATAATTCTGAATAAATAAAAGAATAATTTCACTTTCTGATTGTTCAGCTTTAGAGGGTCAAAAGAAATATCTACAATACTAAATACCTGATAATTTATTTCTGGATTGTTATTTTTACTATAAGCATTGATGATACAAATGTTGTTTGGATTGCAATAAAAAATAAAATAAAAATATTGGTTTCATTTTTATTGCCACTGTAGTTTTTATAACTACTAATTTCCTATTCTTCTTTCTTTTTATGTACAATTCTTAAATTCCTCACGTGTAACTGTCATTTTAGATGTAATGATAATAAATTTTAATATTGTTGCTTGATAAATAAATAAAATATGTCGCTAAATATGTCGATGATTAAATTATTATGGGTTTTGGAAAGAAAGCACGGTTGTAGAAATATAAACTAATTTAATATGAAAGACACAGTGTGATGCAGTGAATAATAAATGACATTTACATAGGATGGTAAAGCGACCAAGATTAAAATGTTTCCAGTACGTAGAAAGTGGCGCCAATTGACATCATAATAAACATTTGACAGTATTATTACTTTATTGGTTTTACCTGAATCTGTAACATACGATGACCAAACATATTCTATGTTATTCCGGTGTACATACTATTACCATACCCGTCAATGCTGTCCCAGTTTTTATGTGAATCCTGTACAGACGACAGGAAAACAAAAAATTTAAATACCATGGAAATCTGTTCTGTCATTGATTCTAAATTCACCAAAAATAAATACATGAAACGTACAGGTCCTATCTCCTTACCCTTTTATTATATCTACACTCATCAAAAAAGTCTAAGCAACATGTACTAATTTAAATTTTAGGATGGTTCTTCATATTATAACGTATTTTATTTTTAAAATAATATCTTTAGGGTTCTATGATGTAAAAATAACAGCTGTTGTCTTTATAAGTTCTTTTAATAACAGAAATGAACAATATTAGAATATACTGTAGAAACTAAGATACATAAGAAACTAAACTTTTTTTTTACAAAATGAAATTTCTAAAGAAAATGTATTTATTGTGAAAGAATAGAACAATTTAATACAAAGTATGGTCTCCTCTGCTATTTAGAATTTGTCGGCAACGATTATTCATTGAATTAATAAGACTGTTTATGTCATCTTGTGGTATTCGCTCCCAATTGAATTTTAGCAAATCCTTCAGCTGTTGGGTTGTTGTCGCTCCGTCCAAGTCCTTCAAAACACGTCTCTGGAGCATGTCCCATGCGTGCTCGATGGGGTTGAGATCTGGCGTTTGTGCAGGCCAGGGCAATACCCGGATGTTCTTCGTTGCAAAGTATTCACTGGTTCGCCGAGATGTATGTGAACGCGCATTGTCATGCATTAACCTAAAATCGGAGCCAAAAGTTTGTGCAAATGGGTAAACATAAGGTCTGAGAATATCCTCAATGTAATTTTTAGCATTCATGTTTCCATTTACAAAAACGAGCTCAGTTCGCCTGTTCTTCATAATACCCGCTCATAACATAACTGTTGAGCCGCTGTATGGATGAACTTCCTGAACGCACCTGAGCCTTTCAGTATTTCCGGGCCGACGATACACTCCCACCCTTCTTGTATCAGGCTTAAACCCGAATCGCGACTCATCGGAAAACATAATTTTATCCCATTGTTCCTGGGTCCATGTTACGCGTTCTCTACACCATTCATATCGACGAGCGCGATTCCCGTGACGTATCGGTGGGCACCTGATTGGGCGTCGAGCTCGTAGGCCGTACTCATGCAGTCGATTTCGCACAGTTTGAGGATTTACATCAACACCACTTGAAATTTGTGGCCTCAAACTTATCTCTCGAGCGGTTAACATCGGCTGGCGTCTTGCAGTCAGTTGTATGTACCGGTCTTGCCGAGTGGTTGTACTCCTTTTACGGCCTGGATGCTGATCAGCGGGTTCTCTTGTATTATTGTAGTGCTGCCAAAGACGACAAATAACACTTCTATGAATGCCAAAATGTCGAGATACCTGAGATTGATTACTTCCCGCTTGCAACATCCCTACAGCTCTTTGCATTTCATCTGCCATTAAATGACGTCGCTTCATGACATAAAGAATATCTAACAATTCAATTTTGTCGCTAACTTTATTTAAATGTTTGGTAAAATTATAAACTCAAGACTAAACGTAGCAATTAAAACGCACTTAAATTCAAACAAATTCGCAGTCATTTGAATTTGATGAAAAAACAAAACATAATCAATTTTTTTTTTTACAACCAGCCAGTATGTCTTCAATAACAAAAAAGTTTACTTACCTACGCACTTTGTTTGAGTAAATATTTAGAAATTAATATAAATGGTAAAAATTGTAATATCATGCATGTTGCTTAGACTTTTTTGATGTGTGTATAATGTATAGGTATTGCGTATTTAACGCATAAATGTAAATAAATAAATAATTTATATTATTCATAATACCCTCGCATATTTTAAATACATACTCTGAAGTAGCCGCACCACATTCATATATCTCTGTTACTGCTTCAACCAGACATGATCGGGTAACTCCAAATTCTGATAAGGTTTACTACATCCTTTCCTTCTATGAAAATACATTTTCAATAAAACTGTTTAAAATTTGATAATTATATATTTGATTACTTTTTGTGAAGTAATTTTTTAAATAAAAATTACAGTACAGTGATAATTCACGACCACATTGTCAGTGCGATTTAAAATTATATCATTATATTATGAACTTTAAGTGTCGCGTCAGAGTTCATAATTATAGTACAGTTCGAGCATTCGCTGAGGAAGATAACTGTGACATAAATAAATACACATTTATGAAGCAAGACACTCTAATAAATAAATAAATATAAGCTGCAAAAAGGTGTGTTCCGGAAGAAAATATGAGCAGCGAGTGCCTTCTCGCTATGTTTAATTAAAGAATGTGTGAATCCAAGTGTGATTTGTAAATTTCAACCTTCGCGAATACTGAACCACATATTATATTAAATAAAATCGATGATCACTTTCATTAAAATAAAATCTTAATACCTAGAACAGGGATTCCCAAACTAGTAACAAACTATAAACTAGTAATCAAAACAGTCCCATCATATGTATATTTATACAAAAAAAAAAATACAGATCAAGATTGGATGCTTCTTTAGATATACGCATACAGTTATCGAACGTAATATCGAACTATAACACAATTATTCATAAAACAGTAAAACAATGTCATTCTTCACATAAAACTTTAAGCTAAAAGTATTACCTTTCAATTATATTACAAATTTCTTACAAAAAAAATGTTCTTATATAATTTTCAGTGTTGATTTGTATTTGGTTGGTGTTTCGTATCTTTAAAGTTTAGGAATCCCTGACCTAACCTAACACGCACACAAGAAATATATACACAACTATATATAAAAACACATACATTTCATTCGATTTACCATAAAACTACTTAATTTAAAATCAGTGGTCATATTGAGTGTATGTCGGGAGTGACATTAAGCGTTACATTTCCAGCCCACATCTCATTTAATCTAACACACGCTGCCCTTGTATTGACCAAATATATTACGTCAAAACTTCTAAAGATTAATCTAGATGGCGAGTTACGTCATTCAAAACAATAATACAGTACCTAATAGGCGTTATTTAACCAAACAAACCCGCTTTAAACTGAGCCTTGCTTTTGAAACGTATTGTGATAACAACTAGTCTCTCCGGATACAAAAGCACGAACACATTTCTACTTGTTGTTGTATTTGTGTCTCTAAAGGCCTTTACAGTTCAAGTCATAGAATGTATATGACACTATGTCGTTCGATCGTCAGAAAACTCTATACGATAGCGAAATATGAGAAGAGACAGTACTGAACATTTGCGGGTGATTTTATCTCTCAAGGCATCGCTGTTGTAACCAGTTTATTTATAACGCTTTCACGTAAACAAAATCCACAATACACACCTACACAGTGCAAGTTCCATACGCTACTTTTAAAATATAACTCACTAGCCTCTGCCCGCGACTTCGTTCGCGTGGAGTAGATACACTAATATTAAAACGCAGCAGTTCTCAAAAGGAAAAAAATCCCGATTTAGAAACATTTTTCATCTGAGCTCCGTTCCTATTGGTCTTAGCGTGATGATATATAGCCTATAACCATTCTCGATGAATGAGCTATATAACACTGAAAGAATTATTTTACGTCACAACATCACAAACTCACAAACTTTACCTCTTTATAATATTAGTATATACTAAAAAAGGTATTAACTAAGACGTAATGAGAGAACAATGATATATGTGTCGTTACATTTCAAAATAAACTAAATCCCATTTTACTCGTTCCTAATATTTTGCGTTATTTTTCAAGATCTTCAAATTTTGTACATCTATACTAATATAATAAAGAGGTAAAGTTTGTGTTTGTGACGTGTAGGGGATAATCTCAGGAACTACTCTCCCGACTTGAAAAATTCTTTCAGTGTTATATAGCTCATTTAACGAGGAAGGTTATAGGCTATATATTATCACGCTAAGACCAATAGAAACGGAGCAGTATTGAAGAATTGAAAGTGTTTTTTTTTCTCTTCAGTTTCCGTTGCGTGTTGGCATTAGCCCAAAGTAGTTATTCCACGCGGACAAAATCGCGGGCAGAGACTAGTGTAGAATATGACGATCATAAAAAAAAATATGGGGGGTAAAATCTTAACTTTGTTCTGGGTGTATTAAAAAAGAAAACATGTAAAAAATTGAACATTTATATGAATGGTTAAAGCCGAATTTAGCTTATTTTAAAATTTAACAACACACGTATATTGCTTGTCAGTCGACTGTTAAAGCGTTCACTTTGTATACATAATTATTAAAACTTAACTTATATACTAGTAGATGTCTGCGGCTCCGAATGCGTTTTTTAAATTGTAATTTCAAGTAACTTAAAACTGCAAGTTGTAGACTAATAAAAATGCTCTTTCAAATACAACTGTAGATGCCACACGCGCGCCAACTACTGTAAGTTCAGTGTACTATTTTATTTAAAAAAGAAATACATTGAAAAATTGATCAGTAATACTAAAATAGATGCTAGCTGTGAAATTAATGTAGACAATATAAATATAAAAAAAAACCTTCGCGCAAGTGTAAGCAATAAACTAAGGTATATCGTGATCATAAATGAGGCAGTTTACAAAGCACTAACAGTATGGGGGGTAGCATTTGCCGTTAGCATTATATTTGCAACTTTAAACCTACTAACACCTTGTCAGTACTCACCTACACTATTCAAAGCTTAATATTTTAAATTATATCAGGTATTATTAGACTCAATGCAGTAAAAAGATGGCGTCGCTCCTAGCATGTCATTTTGATGTACTTGACCGGAAGTCAATAATATATACTGTCAACATGGGCACGTAAACGGGAAACGGAAGTACTTAAGTCATAAATAGACTTCGAAATGCCAAGTTAAATTAATAAATATTTCCAGGTACATTAAATTAGTGTTAAAATTCTTATTATATATGCGGTGCGGTTGTTCCCGGACTACTACAGTTTATCATCTTTCAAGAAACGAGTCTACTCCTTTCTTAATAGCCGGCAATGCATCTGTGATTCCTCTCGTGTCCATGGGCGGCGGTGATCACTTACGATCAGGTGGCCCGCTTGTTCGTTTCCTACCGATTAGTATAAAAAATACCAGTTCGAGAGTTAGTTTAACGTCATAACGTCATGTTACTACAGCTTTAACTCCTGGACCATTATAAAACCATAAGAATTTAAACGGATGTAAACCTCATGAGGCACAGATCAACAAACTGTTGGTAGTATAAGTTAAAAAAACTGGTTTAATAAAAACAAAACTTTCAAAAATAATTAATTATGTATTGAAATTATATGTGTGTATTTTTTCATTTGTACGATTTTTTTACCAAAGCATGTCATAAAATAAAAACTAACTATAATATATAATAAATAAAAACTATTAACATGAAACGCTATTTCGAGATTTGTGTCTTAATATCTGTCAAAATTGTCAATATGACAGTTACATCCGTCAAATTGGATGCAATTACCGACACACATTATTGACCAGAGTACACAATATATATATAGTTTTCAAATCTTATAATTACATTTCTTTAACTATTACATTTGAACCACCCGATTAGGCCTCCCACGGCAGCGGCTCAAGTCTAGGTTCGATCCCTCGGTAGGGAGCCCTTGAGTGCGTTGCGCCCGCGATACAGTGACACAAAACTCTAATTTTCCAATAATAAATATATGGAGGGGTTGTTGAGACGTGCATGCTTGGTACATATATACGTTTCAACAACTCATATATATATGAATAGTTAGCTAAGATAGGTCGCAAGTTTGCATGCAACAGGCAACAGCCCAGCCGAGGTGTGCCGTGCACCCTTGAACTAGTTGCCCAAATAAATTCGGCTGAGTGCCTTAAGCGCTCGCCCTTGTAGTTCGGTGAAGCTATTAAGACCTTGCTAGGTCAATAGCGTAGTCAGTTCGAGAAAAAAAAAAACATTTGAATAAGTTTTAGTTATAAGTGAGTAAGATCAGTGTTCGCCGTCAGAGTCGAGTTCGACGACTTGTGCCTTGTTGCTGTTGACGCACGTCACGAGCAGCGCCAGGTCCGCACGCTTGTTCACTTGCGTCTGCACCTTCCTGCGGTTCCTCTTGCTCCTGCTCTTGCTGGTGGTGGTGGTAGTGGTAGTGGTAGTGGTGGGGGTGGTGGGGGTGGACGTGCTCGAGCTCGAGGCGAAGATCTTCTGCGGCGCCGGGAAGCTGTTGAACAGGTAGACCAGCTCCTGCGAGCGGAGACAGACCGGTCATAGGGGGTGAGATACAACATTAGATCAGGCATGTTGCGTTTTGGGATCAGCCAGCAGCGCATACTAATACATCTCATGGTAAAGGATCCGCGCATGTTCCGCTATATTGAATTGAGTCTAGTGTAGTAGCGAATTGTGAGTAGCGTGTAGCGAGTTGTCAGTACTAAGTTGGGTGATCGGTATTAGAAAAAAATCGATGTTGACATAAATGTCAACATCGGTTCAATAGTATCGGTGTACGATAAACGTCGATATCTGGAAATATCGATGTTTTTGCCAGCAATTAAAATTCCCTAGTACTGAGGTATGAGGCATATATGCTGTCACTGTTGGGGGGGGGGGGGGGGAGGGGGGGGGGTGGAATTCACATACTCATCTACCCAATGTACTCTACTAAAACTATGCCAACCGACCTTATAGAGGTGGTAGGTAGACTCTTAAGGGGAATAGCTGATAGTCAATAAACTCTCATCAGTGGCTTCTGGTAGCTATCTCTCAATAGCATCATCTCAGTGCTCGAGTTTATGCGGTTACTCCCCGCATCAGTGCAGGTCAATCTCGGCAGTAATTCAGTGGCGAACCAGCCAGGCATCTGGTGATGATAGGAGCTGATGTTCTTCTCACCATCTGGTAGTATCCACTACATCCAACACTCCTCAATCGTAGCAGTTCGCCGTTCCATTGGAACAAGGAGGGTATGGCCGAGGGCGTGTATTCATGTATTGTGCATACATCTATGCACTGTAATACATCTTGTGTAACGAAGTGGCTGCTGCAATCGAAAACAGCTAGAAAGATTACAGAAAAATGTATATGCTGTGGTTTGAGTGTAGTGTAGTGTAGTGTAGTGTAGTTGTGAGTAATGAGTAGTGAGTAGGGAGG
>JACEII010000215.1:64615-89175 GCA_014332785.1 Antheraea mylitta
ACGCGGCTGCAGGGGGGTGAGGCTCGCGGTCTCGCAGCAGAACATGTACAGGTTCCGGTCCGCCAGCACAAGTCGCCTGCACTCGTGCATGTCCGCCACCACGAAGTATACCTGCACACACACACACAAACATACTGTAGCGAGTGTATAAATAGTCTACTTTCCCAAAAAATAAGATAGTAGGCTAGTCCGTTCAAACGCTTCACGAGCAATAACAAGTAATTAGAGAATAACGAGCTAAAACACGCATCATAATCCGTTGACCGGGATAATTATTATTAATAATCGTATCTATTATTTACTATAATAAAACTGTAGCAAGTCCAAATCTGTACATCTAATATTTTTTGTAAATGTTAATCAGGGTAGACTATGTTATCGATATAGAAGCCAAAAATAATATTCTTACAATTTTTGTCTGTCTGTCTGTCTGTCCCTGTGAACACGTATCACTCTAAAAGTACTGAACCAATTTTGAAGAAACTTGACACAGTGATAACTAATATTACATCGTTACATCTAGAATATTTTTTGTCTCCTAATACACAAGGATAACGGACGAAAGTAAAAAATTTGAAGTTAATGAAATTCTTAATGGATTTTTGGTAACTATTCTTGTGCTATATATAGCAGTAAGATTAGATAACAATTTAAGCTTTATTTCATCACTCTGTGCTACTTTAAAAAAAATCGATCAGTATAACGTAAAGCACATTACCACCGGGCTACGTCTATATGACAATAGTATGCCAAAATATCAAATACATCAATTACATAGGAAACGTCGACAAAGTTGTTAAACGAAACTGTACCTAATATGGAATAGTTTTAGGCTTATTATATAAAATAATTCTCAGATATCAACTTAGTATAAATTGGACTCCCTGGATAGTTTGGATTCACAATTGTAAACAGTAGATGTCGCTGTGATTGGGTTTATTAAGATTTAAAAATACAATTGAAACCGGTAATAATCGATTTGGTGCAGCCGAATTTGCACGGGTCATATATGTATATTATTGTATAAATAATATTTAATACATATTAAATGACTAGCTGTTACCTGTGGTTTCGCACGCGTTTTTTGAATGTATTAAATAGATTTAAAATTGTTATTAGAGGAGTAAATAACAATAATACTCTTTCAAAAATAATTGTAAGTATGACACGCACATCTTCTACAGTAACAGGTAACATGTACATTATATATGTGAATACTAATAGTGTATCGAATGGGATGGGATTTATCATAAGCTACATAGCTGGGACTTTAAATTACTATCTATGTATCACCCTCAGTGCTGACTTACACTATATAACAAGGAAACAACCAATGAACAAAGATCACTAGATTACTTAAATTCACAAAAATAACCAAATCAAATTAAAAATGCAATGTGTAATCTCGAGCGGTGTAGTGTGTGCCCGTTCGGGTTGCTTCGTAAGCGCTCGGCATGCAAGGGGTGTGTCACGCTTTACGTAATTCATTAATTTGCTTGACTGGCGCCGACTTAAAATTACTTAGGTATACTTACATTAGTTTAAGAACTTAGTTATTAAGATGCAAAAAGTAAAAGGTTTATTATTTTTTGCTTTTCAGTTTTTTCGGCGGTTTAATTTTCTTTTAAAAAATAAGTAAAAGTTTTTATTTCAAAGATTTTCATCTTTTAAAAATTATATCTAATGAAATTCTTGGTGGACTTTGGTAAATTTTCTTTGTGCTATATATAGCATAGATTAGCTAAACATTTAAGCTATATTTCATAACTTTTTCTATTATGGGAATCCCTGGTACCATCGTTCCGATTATGAAATTATTTTTAATGTTAGAAAGGTATATTATCCCTCAGTGTTATAGATAATGTTTATTTTGGTAAATATATATTTTCAATAATTAATCATAAGGAATGTAATAGAAATCGGCAAAAAATCATTTATCGCCAATAATGGGAAGACATTTATCAGTGTGCCACGATAATGTTAAACTAACATGTGCTGAAATGCATTTTTTATTAGACAAATATGTTCTGCATAATTCAGGAACTATTATGAAAATGTATTTAATTTAAATTCCCGCGCACACTGCATGTAAAATTCCGCACCGGATTTAAATCCGGTAGATTGCCTTTCGATGCGGAAAAAAATCACAAATTATCACAGTACTGACCGCGCCCAACGTTACTTAACTTCGGTGATCGGACAAGAACCAGTTTTTTCTTCACTCTACCCGACACAGTGCTTACCCTCACCACTATTTGTTATACAAAAACATTGCAGATCTAAATTTCAAAGAAGTTAATAAGTTTTACTTCGACAAGGTCAATGCCAGAACCGAAAGTGAGACCGAATTACCAAACCTAAGAAAGACTGTGATCAACACAAAATAAAACATTACAGAAAAGAAATTATATATTTGAATAAAATGCTAAAAACTCTAATTGAATTAACTGAACAAGGAATAACGGATGAGAATGACTCTGATGTCCATCAAAACAAGCGAATTTAGACAAATAACTAACCCTAGATAAAACTACCGATTAGTTACAGCCGTTAACAGCTAAATAAATCCATATATTGCTTATGCCATAGCTTCATATATTGAAGCGTCTTGTTTATTGAAGAAATTGCTAATATACTAGAATACTATAAAAGTTATAAATTACGCTTTACTGTTAGAACCAATCAGCAAAGGATATAAGAGTTGGGCGGTAGTTACAAAATGGGAATAACAAAATTAATGACTACCTACAAATTTTAGAGTTTTTTTTCCCAATATGTGGTGAATAGGTATTATAAATAGTGTGTGTTTGTGGTGAAGTTGAGATACCTGTGCGTATCTGAGAGGGGTCTCCCTCATCTTCTTGTAGCTCTTGTTGGCGACTGTGAGAGTGTCCGGAGCGAGCAGTGAGGCCGCGGCGGTCGCGTCCGGCTCCGCGAACACGAGCCGGGCCGCTCTCTCCAGCGAGTCAAACGTATAGTATTCGGGAGATACGAAATCCTGAAATACAAACATTATACACTTACTACCCGTTCACATACCCAACAAAATTCTTGCTGGTTATGTATTCTTTTTGGAACATCCACAATTTCCTCGGACGTGTGTCAGAGAGTTTAACCGGTTTCTGTCTTTCTCCCTATTCCGTTAATTGGTAGTGTTTTTATTATGTTAATTGTGTAATGTCTGCTTGTAGTTGTGTGAGCTGTTATTTAGTAATAGTATCTAGGCGACCGAGCCTAGCTCGGTTCTTCAAAAAATATTTTTAAATTAAAATAGACTGTTAGGTTTACCTCACAAAATTAATATTTTTTCACATAAAAAAAATATTTATAAAAGATATGTCTCTTATAATTATAATAATAAATTTACTTATTTAATTAAAACAAAATTTAGGTTTGCCTTACAAAAAAAAAAAAAAAAAAATTATATACACTTGGGTTCGAACTGGGTTTACATAGATTTTCGAAGAGACCAATTGAAGAGAACTTTCGAAGAGACCAACCTGAGCTATTTTTGTTTTGACACCGGCGGCAAAATTTACCTTCATATTCTAGCTATATATTTGCATTGCTGAGATATCAGTTAAAAAAAATTCTAAGAATAAAATTTAGCTAGATCAATTTGTCATCCCCGAAACTACCTACATAGTAAGTTTCACGGAAATGGATGACGCCGTTTCCGAGATCCTGAATATATACAAATATAAAAATATACAAGAATTGCTCGTTTAATGGTACTAGATAGATAGATATTGATTACGTATTTCACTATTACATGATTATTTATCCTACTTTATAATTACAATTTCTTATCCTTCAGTGAATCTCAACGATTACTTATACTGTGTCATTACTAGTTTTTCAATGTTGTATTGCTGAATATGTCAGGTTTGGACTCGCTTGCTTATAGGCGTCTTTTTAAAAGTATATCCAGAGATGTTTTCATCGTAAGAGGTAACTCTGATGACATAGAATTTGTCTTTAGATTATGTCGACTTTATCTCCCGAATAATTATATATAGCTTCACGTCGGCATGAATTATTTAAGGTACCGGCATGTCGTACTGAAGCACATCTGAATTCACCATTCATTTAGACGCTTCGGGGTTTTTTTCCAAATGACTACGCTATTGACCCAGCAAGGTCTTAACAGCTTCACCGGACTACTAAGGCGAGCGCTTAAGGCACTCAGCCGACTTTATTTTGGCAACCAGCTCAAGGGTGCACGGCACACCTCGGCCTCGCGACCTATCTTAGCTAACCTAGCTAACTATTCATATATATATGAGTTGTTGAAACGTATATGTGTACCAAGCATCACGCCTCAACAACTCCTCCATATATTTATTATCGGAAAATTGAGTTTTTCAGTTCGATAAGGGAAAAAAAGTAAACCCTTCCACTTTCATGTGTAAGTGTGTAGGCGTGCACGTGTGTGGGGGTGATCGTGTAGTGTTGTAGCAGTGATGTATATTTGTGTGTCACCGTATCGCGGGCGCAACGCACTCAAGGGCTCCCTACCGAGGGATCGAACCTAGGCTTGAGCCGCTGCCGTGGGAGGCCTAATCGGGGCGCTTCGACGTGCTAATGAAGTCTTGGTTCAGTTCAACTACTCGACTTATTTGCCTGTGAGTGAAGAGGATTGTGTGTTGCTTTGAAGATTTTTTGTGAGATTGAATTGTTTTATAATTTAGTATTAGGTTAATATGGTTTTATATAAAGTTTTTGTTTTGTATTTAAACAATTAATTTACGTAGTATGGGTTATATTACGTAGTATAGTTGTAACGCTATATATTAATATTCATTAACTGATATGTACCGGATGGTCATGTCATTATAACGTGCTGTTAGGAAGCCGTCCCTGTTTGTCTTTCAAAGAAAACTACAAGACTACATACATTTGGTTGTAACCGTATATATATATAAAGAATTTACACTGAATACATAGATTCCTAAAGGTTGTTTCCAGTAGACAGTGCCGTACTAAATTATGGCAATTTATAATGCAATAGCCTCTGCCCGCGACTTCGTTCGCGTGGACACAGTTAATTTGGGCTAACTAATATGCAGAGAAAGCTCGAGAGGAAAAAACGCCCCGATTTTTAAACATTCTTCATTGTTGCTCCGTTCATATTGGTCTCAGCATGATGATATATAGTCTATAACCATCCTCGATGAATGAGCTATATAACACTGAAATAATTTTTCAAATCGGACCAGTAATTCCTGACATTACCCCCTACAACGTCACAATTCACAAACTTTACCTCTTTATAATATTAGTATAGATAAAATAAAAAATGTCGAATTACTGAATTGCACGTGTGATAAAACAGCGATATATGAGAAGACACTGAGTGAATTTTATGAGTATAATAATAAGGGCTATAACAGTGTGTTATACATGCACGTATGCATACATAGTGCACGCAACTGCCTTGTTATATCACCTTCTCTACTAAAGGTACTTAGATTTTTTTCTCATAAACCACTTTCAAAATTCAGTTGGCTCCGGTGAACTTCCTGCAGATACATTTCTATTCCCAAAACTCGAGAAAAAGTGTGAAGATTAGATCTAATTGTGGAAATTTGCGAGTTTTGACACATTGTACTAGATATGGAATATGCAAGTTTTTACAAGTAACACTGGCTGGGCTTCTTAAAATATCATTTGCTTATACTGAGAGGTGAAATCAAGACAACATTTTAGTTTTCCCCTATCGAAAACAGACACATTTTCGTAGATCCCCGTCGTTTAATCACGCCACTGTAGACCCCCGTTTACCTAACCTAAGGCACTTTGAGTACTTTTTTTTACATGGGGAAATACCTTATGGATACATCACCCTCCCGGGAGAAGAGGATGGGTGATGTCCAACTCGCACAGACTAAAACCCCACGGGTGCCCACTACCGCCAGATGGAGGACAAGGAATGGCGAAGCATTCCGCGTGTCCTCCGCCGAAGGTTCGATAGGAAGAACACAAGAGTGGTAGTTAATAGTAGTAATAAGATGGTGATTGACCTCGTTGCGGGGCGAGGAGGTCAACACGATGTAGTGTTGGGCGAGCACCCACAACGGTACGGAGGCTTCCTTGCAGAGCACGCGCAGGCCCGTCGGGTCGTGACCCTCGATGTAGTCCGTCACCTTCACCAGCCCGCCCGTCGGCTGCAGCGACCGACCCGCCTCGCCCTGCGCCCCCACCCCCACCCCCACCCCCATCCCCGGCCGCAACAACGACCGGCAAACCACTTCTGAAATTGATCACATTCAATCCCAATAACCTCTAGAAGATTAATATAATAAACGAAAGCAAAATACAGGTGCACACCATGCACAGTATAAGTATGAGACACAGTACGGAAACTACGAACAAACGCTCGAAAAGGGCACACCCACACATACACGCGCATCGACGAGAGGTTCTGAAAGGAATTCTATGGAGAGCACCGCGAGGTCCGCTTAGCGGTCGTGTCGATGCGCATGTTGTGCGAGTGTGCCGGTGCGACCGTTTATAGAGAGTTTCCATATTATGTCTTGTTATGTGAACTGTGCACCAAGAGTCTGCAGAAAAAAAAACTTGAGGCAGAAAAAAAACTTGAGGCAGTAATCGGAAGATAAAAAAGTTAAAATGACCGTAATTTGCGAAAATATGAATGAATTTAGTAATCTTAAAAAAAGAGTACGACCGGACTCTTTGCGGAATTTGGCATATGTTCCCATGTACGCACTGCCTTGTTATAATGACACTGGTATGCAATGAAATACTCCTTTTAAATTTTTTTGTCATAAATATTACGATTCAAATGTTCTGAATCTATCCCCGTTGGTCGATTTTTTCCATCACGTCTAGATTTTTTTATACGATTTTTTGTTTAATTTCAAAAACTTGGGTTTTTTTCATATTTTTTTTGCGCATCTAAGTTACAAGCAGTGTATGTATAAAATATGTTTTAGCGAGTTGTAAGAGAAAGAAAGAAAGTGCCGAAGGTGATTTTTATGATAGTACATAGGCGCATGCGCAGTATTCGCTGTGACTTCACAACAGTTGAGTGAAAACTTGTCTCTTAATTGTTTACATTTTGTATCAAATATTTTGGTAAGTTTTACATAAAGTTCATATTCTCTGTATTGGTTTTGAGTATCTTATGTGTAGTTTATATAATTTTAAATATTATATTTGTATAAAGCTTTAGGATGCAATATGTTACTCAAGATTCATTTTTTGGACTCTCATTTAGATATCTTTCCTGAAAATCTTGGAGCCGTATCAGATGAGCATGGTGAAAGGTTTCATCAGGATATAATGCAGATTGAAAAACGCTACAGTGGGAAATGGTCAGCAGCAATGCATACTGATATTTCTGTTGGTCAATTCGCCGAGAAACTCTAAAAGAAACGATGAAAAGGAAAAAAATCACAAAATAAAAAGATTTCTCACCATATAATGAGATAGCTGACCGATATTTATTCATTTTATGACTATAATTTAAGATTTTTCACTGTAAAACTTAGACCGTAATATTTTTTCATTTCGTTATGATAATTGATATTTTAATAATATTGTTTGTTAATTAAATAAGTATTATATTGGAAATCTATGTGTGATACTTAATTGTATGTCAGATTCCGTGTTTAGAGCACAAAACATGATGAATTCATGCACGAAAACTAGAAAGGGAAAAAAAATTTTTTTTTGCAGATTAATGTAATTATTATAGTATGCGTACGTGGGAATATATGCTTCCTTCAATCTTAAACGCATCACCAGCCGATTATATAATCAAATTACAAGGAAGTAATGTAAAACAAGCGAAACGTATTTAAAGAAGGTACTTCATTAATGAAGTATGTCCAAAAACTTTAATTAAACCGCAATAGTAGTCTCCTGAAGATAGTCCTACTATACAAATGTATGTCTTTTCTTTTTGTCATGAATATATAAAAAAAAAAAACTCAAACACAAAGCGATGAAATAACTTTGATCTCTTTTGAATTTAAAAATCGATTATAGTATGAATTATTTAAGTTTCATAATTTGTACATTAACATTTTTAATATTACCCTGATTTCCACACCTATTGGTATTCTGACAAATAATTATTCCTATACATTTATATACAGCTTATTCAATCATGTAATAGGTTGTACAAGCTCAATACAATATCTCAATATAACATGTACACAGGCCGCTATACTACGCGTCATTAGTATGACGCAAGTCACGCAAACGTAATACGGTTGGTCACGCTAGTAGCATGTCGCTGACACGAAACAGTAAATTTATCTCCTGCCAATAAAATAGCGCTCAACAAGCTAAGAAACGAAAACTCTGAATGATATCATCAGAGAGAATTTAACAGTTGAACCGAAACGAGGACTCACCGCGTCCGCAGAGGTTCGAATTCGGCAACACTTTCGCCTGCAGTACTGCTCGCATCGGAACCTTGCCCACTCTTCTACCTCTCGGAGACGGCTCTTTTCCACACTTCCTCACTGTACTTGCTTCGGGAGGAACAGCAGAGCTCATAGAGATGGCTCCACCTACAGTGACGTTGGCCACCTTAGAAGTGACATCAGTATCAGCAGTTTCAACAACGTCACCAGGACTCGGTGAGATGGCACCACTATCAGTTGATTCGACATCACTGACAATCAATCCAGTACCAACGATGTTAGCAGAAGCGGTGTCCCGGGCGGTCCCAGTTATATTGGGCACGGTAGAGATGCGGTCGGTTGCGGCGATTTCACTGTCCGCAGCGGAAGAACCAATATCAGCACTAGCAATGTCTGCAGCGGAATCGGTAGTAGAGACGGAGTCAGTGTCGGTGTCCAAAGACGAGGTCTCGTGCTCGTCGGAGTAGGTGGAATCGTTGGCATTAGGTTTGTGGGCGGCAGGAGTCTCGGTGGAGGTTTTGACGGGCTTTACGCGAGATATATAGGGGAGCTGCACGACGAGTCGACGGCGCACTTTCCCGCCACGTTTCGGTATATTTTCCACTCCAACGGGTTCCAGAACTAGCTTGTAGGACCTGACAGATAGACCCTTTCTGAATTTGTTCTTGTTGCCGAGATGTAATTTATCTGAAAGCGACTTCTTGTCTCGTTCATCTTCAATAACAATTGGCTCACGGTCGCTTGCAGGTGGAGCGGGGGGAACAGTGGATGGACACTTCTTGAGTACACTTTTACCGTTTGCCAGAGTGGTCAATGGGCTCTCACTATTCAGTTCATTAGAGAGAGGGGTTGAATGTTTAAAGATCCTTTGGAGAGATTTCTGTTTATACTGGTGGTCAAGTTTTATGTTAGACGATTGTTTTTCACCGTTATTCAATACATTATGAGATATCAAAGTAGCTGTATTATTTGGAAGATTATTTATGGGGCCGTTGCTCAATATATTCTGATATACTAAAGCGGCCGTAGTCGTTCGAACATTGTTTTTTGGGCTATTACTCAATACATTCTGAGATATCAAAGTGGCTGTATTACTTGAAAGGTTATTTATTAGGCCATTATTCAGTACATTCTGAGATATCAAAGTAACTGTATTACTTGGAAGGTTATTCATTAGACCGTTACTCAATAAACTCCCAGATACCAAAGTGGCTGTATTAGTAGTTGGAAGGTTATTTATTGAGACATTACTAAACACATTCTGGGTTATCAAGGTGGCTGTATTACTTGGAAGGTTATTTGTTAGGCTGTTACTCAATACATACGGAGATACCAATGTGGCTGTATTATTGGAAAGGTTATTTATTAGGCTATTATTTAACACATTCTGAGATATCAAGGTGGCTGTATTACTTGGAACGTTATTTATTAAGTCGTTACTCAGTAAACTCCGAGATGCCAAAGTGGCTGTGTTACTACTTGAAAGGTTATTTATTGGGCCGTTACTCAATAAACTCCCAGATACCAAAGCGTCTGTATTAGTACTAGGAAGGTTATTTATTTGCTCATTACTGAACACATTCTGGGATATCAAGGTGGCTGTATTACTTGGAAGGTTATTTATTGGGCAGTTACTCAATACATTCGGAGATACCAATGTGCCTGTATTATTGGGGAGGTTATTTATTAGGCTATTACTTAATACATTCTGAGATATCAAAGTGGCTGTATTACTTGTAAGGTTATTTATTGAGTCGTTACTTAGTAAACTCTGAGATGCCAAAGTGGCTGTATTACTACTTGTAAGGTTATTTATTGAGCCATTTCTGAACACATTCTGTGATATCAAGGTGGCTGTATTACTTAGAAGGTTATTTATTGGGCCGTTACTCAATATATTTGGAGATACCAAAGTGGCTGTATTACTTGGAAGGTTATTTATTGGGCCATTACTCAATACATTCTGAGTTACTAAAGCGGCTGTACTACTTGGTGGATTATTTATTGGGATGTTATGCCAATCATTGTGTTGCATTCCTGGTGTTATTATTGATTCCTGGTGAATTACTGGCGTCGGTGTCTGCGTGTTTTGGCTCTGTTTGTCAATAGGTTTGTTGGTTTTACTGTTTGAGGAGCCGCGAATCTCGAAGTACTTAGCACAGAGATTCCTCTGCTGCATCCACTCTGCATACCCTCCATCTTCCTTGGGAGACTGCCTTTTGATTGCACTGTCTTGCGGTTTCGATTGTGATGATTTTTTGTCCGATTTTTCTTTACTTTTACTAGACTTGTGTAATTTTCCTGTGAAAATAAAAATGAGATATTAATATCACACAGTATAGTACAATAATATAAAAACAATGAAGGAGACTACAGCCGTATGACAAGGCAGATGCAGGCGCAGAGGACACCATGTTACTATATTTTTTTATAAAGAAATGCTATCATATACAAATGGGAAAAAATTGAGAAAAACGTATATATGTACCTGTGTACACACATATTAAGTTATATTTCATTAACCTAAAAAATGCATTTGGTATCGTTTTAACTTAAAAAAATTACAATGAACTTTAAAAAGACCTAAAATTAAGTTTTCAAAAGCGACTAATAATTCCTTGTGCAAACATTGCTTGCTGAGATACCGATGATGAAAGTAACAAAATTATATTTTTTAATTTAAAATCCAATATCTCAATAATAAGACATCTGGTCAATATGGTGATTATATAGACTTTTTATTTCAAATCCGTGGAACAGAAAAAAACAACAACAAGAAAATCGTTTTTTTCTATGAAATTTATGGAGATTGATTAATACACATTGCTTTAAAAAAATTTCCCCACAAAAAATCAAAACCAACAAATTTCAAGCTTCAGATTGTTTCTTTTTTCATTCCGATAAAAGCATTTTAAAGAAAATACAGCCATTAGACAAATGGATGGTTTGTTACTGAACTTTAACTTGAACCTTCAACTTAACAAAAATTGTTACTTTAAATTATTAGTACCTGGGCGACCGAGCCTGGCTAGGTGTGTTAAAAAACATTTTTAAATTAAAACAAACTTTTAGGTTTGCCTCACAAAATTATCATTTCTTACAAAAAAAAAGAAATTATATACACTCGGATTCGAACAAAAATTGTTACTTTAAATTATTAGTACCTGGGCGACCGAGCCTGGCTCGGTGTTTTAAAAAACATTTTTAAATTAAAACAAACTTTTAGGATTGCCTCACAAAATTATCATTTCTTACAAAAAAAAAGAAATTATATACACTCGGATTCGAACTGGGGTGACATGGATTTTAAAAATAAACCACTAGCCACCTGAGCTATTTTTGTTTTGAAAGCGGCAGCGAAATTTACCTTCATATTCTAGCTATATTTTTTCACTGCCTGAAATCTCAGTTAAAAAGTTTTCTATGAATAAAATCTAGCTAGATCGATTTATCATCCCCGAAACTACCTACATACTAAGTTTCACGGTAATAGCTGACGCCGTTTCCGAGATCCCGAATATATACAAATATAAAAATATACAAGAATTGCTCGTTTAAAGGTACTAGATAGATAGATATATATACATATACATATATTCAAATAGACTTCATACACACGCCTAAACTCCGTTAAGTTTATCAAGCGTTCTCCGAACAGGACGGGAGCTAGACGCTAGGTCAGCATACCACAATAACTAAAATAAGAAATAAGTTAAGGTTTCTCGGGAGAGTCTAGCATAGACTTAAGACATCGTTTTAGAGATCTCAAAATCGACCAAGTTAGTTTTAAGTATCTAAAAAAAATCTAAAATATATAGTAATAAACGGTCTAAAATCGACTATTAGTTTTTAAAAACACAATCCCAGCGCTCCCGAACTTAACTAGGTATAAGATATGTGAATATTTATCAATTCGTGATGAACAGTATTTCACTGATATCCAGATTTGGAATTTTTTAAAATGAAAACTTTATAAAGCGCGTTGAGCAGTAAATTTTGAAGGACATACGCTTATAGTCTCGCTTCAGCGACATGCTAGTATGCGTGACCGATAGTACTTTGCTTGCGTATGTCTAACAATGCATATTATAACAATCTGTGCACGTCTTATATTTATAGTTTATATTGAGATTGTACAGTTCGTCATATGTTTTATTAATTGATTAACTGTATAAAAATGTATGTAATTATTAGTTGGAATGCCAACAGATATGAAAACCAGATTAATGATAATAATTTTAAAATATAATTTATGAAATTTAAATTTCGAACACATTTTAGACTGCCACGCATTTTTTTTTTATAGGAGAATTTAAAGTAACTAGTAGGCGCCCAGTGGTCGACATTCGACCATAGTTAATTGATTTTTTTAAGTTTGAACTTTATTAGATTTCTTTTGTCAAAGGGTATACTTCCATAATCAAAGGTTTTCATCATGGCTACTCAGTTATTTGCCAATTTTACATGATCTTTATCATATAATCATTAAAAAAAAATTTACGTGTAAATGAAAATGAAAATTAATTATAAATTGGAAACAAAAACCACGTGGTGAAGCTCAAATTTTAACCAAACATAACTTTACGAAAATAAAGAAATTTACCCCAATATAGTAACCGCGGAGGTCTAAGTCATGGATTACTTTTATGAACAAAATTCTAATTTTGATTATACAAAGTATTATCTGGCTCATTTTTTTAATAAATCATAATTAGAAATAAGTTCACTATAAAAAATAATAAACATTATAATATTACTGTTGAATGTAGGATGAAAAATGATAATTGGAACGTAACAGTTAAAAAATACATACAGTCGAGCATAGCAACCTCACAGCATCACAGTTCACAACCTCTTTTAAACTTCATAATTAGTGACGGCTGTCAAAATGTCTTTTTTAATTACATGTGTGTATATGTAGTGTAAAATTCAAGCATTAGTGTGAGTAGTGCTTATTTTAATTAATTTAATGTACTTATAATGCATATTATATAAAATAAATAACTTTCTGCACTTCTCCGCCATATAAACTTTAACTGTGCCAAATTTCAAGTTCACCCGTTAAGGGGAAATAGGTTAAAAAGGGGTACAATTTTTTTGCTACACGTATAGATATATATAGATAATATCTTTCATACGTTTTACAATAAGCCAGCGTCTGCACTCTAAAAGTCACAGGACCTTAGTATTACGTGGATATGACATCGTAGGTGGTAGAGCCCCGCCGAAGCTATTTTTGGGTTCAGCATGAATGGGTCGGCTTCTCCGGGGTAGTACCACCCCTCTCACAGATAACCGACGTGAAATAACAGTGCTTGCATTGTTGTGTTTCGTCCGGTCGGTGAGAGAGCCGGAGGTCTACGTCCCTTCCTCTTTCCTGCTTTCCCTTTCCGTCCCCTCCCCCTTCTCCCATATACAGGCTGGCAACGCACTTGCGACGTCCCTGATGTCGCTAGTGTCTATGGACGGTGGTGATCACTTAACATCACGTGACCCACCAGTTCGTTTGCCTCCTTTGATATAAAAAAAAAACATTTATAAATACATACCTGAAATAATATCCGTTGATATTTCGCTCATCAAGTCGAGTACATCCTGCAATAGAAAATTCGATAAGTGAACGCGTCGACGATGAGTTATAGCATAATCTATATATATATAAATATATAACAACAATACAAATCTAACATTTTTGTAACTTTTGGATTTTAATGAATATATAGTATAATAAATTTCAATTATTTTTAGATATGTCTGTCTGTTTGTTTCTTTAGACAGGCAACACTGGTAAAGTGTTTATGACAAAACACAAAGAAAAACATAAAGCGATATCATCAAGTAACATTTGTTTCATTAAAATCGTGTAACTATCAAGTAATTTAAATGACCATCCCATTTACGCGCGAGACAAAAGTAGAAGGATTTTAACCTTATTCAAAAACCAGTATTCTATAACACAAATAATCGTTACTACAGTGTTGCATTACTAAGACATAGTAAATTAAAAAAAAAAACGTTTCATATTTTATTTTCACACAAAGTAATTTAGACATTAGTCCTAATGAAGTTCATTAGTTATTATATATAACAAAATTTATCAAAATCGGTTAAGTAGTTTTTACGTGACACGCATATAAAGAAATAGACAGAGGAATTAAAATCTCAAAAAGCATGTTCGTATGCGTATTCGCGTGCATGCGCACTCGTGTGCGTTCGTGTTCCTGAGCTAGTGTGTTCATGTGCGTGTTTTAATGCGTATTTGCATGCATGCGTGCGGTGTGCCTGTTGGTGCGGGATCTGCGACTTGGCCTCGAAGCGGGGATGGGGTACGACGGCTGTACCTCGTATCGCAGGGAGCGAGCAACAGCCACAATACCGCTACCTGGTGGAACCTTAGCCTGCCCTTCAAGACCGTAGTGCGTGGTGAAGAGCCACATTCTACTGGAGGTGGCCCTGTTGGCGCGGAACACTACCAGTGCAGGGCTTAAAGTTATTGAGGCGATCCGCCCAGTATTTTACGAGTGGATGCAATCATGGTGTCCTCACTTTGAGAATGACACAAATAATTACAGGACACGGTTGCTTTGGTAAATACTTGTACCAATTTGGAAGAAAAGAACTCACAGCGAAGTGCCACCATTGCTGTGAGGAAACCAATACCTCTTTGTAAATTTTGGCTGAAAGTACGGCATTTTAGCAGCAGGGAAGAAAGAAATATACTTGTGTCAAATATCGGTTATCTCTTTCTCCCGACAATTATCTACAGTATGGCGAGACACGACTCAGCCTGGAGGGCGATGGTGTGCTTCGCCGAAGGAGAGGTGGAAGCGATTTCCCCCAGAGGCAACCCTGAGAGAACCTTTCATAAATGGCCTACGTAATTATGGGAGGAAGAGTAGGAATAGAAAACCTCTGGCTCGCCTACTTACCACGTAAGAAGGCAAGATCAGGGGTTTGGCGGGCGTAGGGTACGTGTAGGTAAGTAAGAATGGTAGGGTTTTTTTTTTTTTTTGTGCGAATTCTTGGGCTTCGCACTTCCAAATCTCCTCTGATATGGTTGTCAGAGATCTTTTTTATGTTTTCGTATTGTTACTCTTTTTCATTATTTTCTATATCTTGTGTTTTATTTTGAGTTGTTCAGCTTCTTGCTTGTTTTTACAATGATGTTGCATAATTTTCCAAGTTCGATTCTGTGATTTTCGTTTTCCATTATCTCATGTATTGTTGTTTTTTCTATTTTCTTTTCTATTTTCTGTTCGAGTTCGTATCTGTGTTTTCCGAACATTGGGCAGTCGAGTAGCAGGTGGATTGCTGTTTGGTTTGTCTCGTTATCGCATACACAGCTTGGTTCATCTTTACATTTGAAGCGATGTAGATAATCGCCAAATGCTCCGTGACCAGTTATGACCTGGATAAAGTTTTGATCTAATCGATTTTCTTTTATAATTTTGTAGGCGGATTCTATTTTTGGGAAAAAGATTTTCGTTGTTTCTGCTTGTGTTTCACTTGTGTATCTTTCGTTCCATTTTAATTTTGAATTTTGCCTTATTTCATATTTAATTGTCGATATTGGGCACCGGTCGTAGTTGGCTTTTGTTTTGAGTTTCAGAGCTGCGTTTTTAGCTAGCTCGTCTGCCCTTTCATGGTATGGTTAGGATAGGATAGAATGGTATATGGTATATGGTTAGGATAGAATGGTAGGGTTAGGATTTGTAGGGCGCGGGGTTAGCAGGCGTAGGGACTGAGTAGGTAGGATAGGGTTAGGATCAAGGGTAGGGGGAGTTAGATTAGCAAGTTAAGTAAGGCAGAGATGAACTCGGGGTGGTTGAGGCGGAAGAGTAAACCAGCAGGTCGCGGACGGCGTGCGAGAGGCGAGTGAGGTCGGGGGCGAGGCGCGATCTGGTGTCGGCGGTGAGGAGGTGCAGGCGCCGCGGTGCTTGTGTATGTATGTATGGGGGTCGCGAGGGAGGCGGTACCTAGTAGTGCGGGTTGTCGAGTCGCAGCAGGTCGCGGACGGCGTGCGACAGGCGAGTGAGGTCGGGGGCGAGGCGCGAGCTGGTGTCGGCGGTGAGGAGGTGCAGGCGCCGCGGTGCTTGTGTATGTATGTATGGGGGTCGCGAGGGAGGCGGTACCTGGTAGTGCGGGTTGTCGGGTCGCATCAGGTCGCGGACGGCGTGCGAGAGGCGAGTGAGGTCGGGGGCGAGGCGCGAGCTGGTGTCGGCGGTAAGGAGGTGCAGGCAGCAGCAGGTGCAGGCGCCGCGGTGCTTGTGTATAGGGGTCGCGAGGAAGACGCGCCCGGCCCGCTCCGCCATGCGTCGCCGGGCGTCGTTGATGGCGCGGTCGCGTCTGGCGGAGCAGCAGTACTGCCCCCGATTGGGCCCCTTCGCCTCCGAGAGCCCGAGCATAGCTCCTCGCGCCGCGGTCTGCCGCTGGCGTTCGCGGCGCTGTAAACCCACGTAGTGTCTCTTACTGCCACTTCACATCACACCACCACACCGTCACACCAGCACGCTACTCACCAACAAATCCTTCAGCAGGATGTCCAACACCCGCTGTGTGGGTAACTTCTCACCAGTTCGAGCGTCGTGGTCTGTACATATACAAAATACAATAAAATTTACGATTCACAGATTATTTATATATCCTCTGTTTCTAAGTCAAGTGTGGCTCGCAGCTGTGAAATTAAGATGCAATCTTGTAGCTCTTGAATAAATGTTTCTTGTTTAAAGAAAAATTTCTTTACACACGCGTGTCTTGGAGAGTAAGCTGGTGAATGCGTGACGAGAGCGTTACGAAAACGTGTGATCGAACGAGGCGAACAGGAGTCGAGACGAATATATAAGTTAGTGAAGATAGAAAGTTCAAATATTTGTAACAAATTAATATACATTTATATATTATACAGCTAGCTGTACCTGCAGCTTCGCATGTGTTTTTTTTAACTGTATTAAAGGCTTAATAATTTGTAAGACAACGTACAATTATACAACTGCTCTTTAAAAAAAAATTGTAAGTAAGACGCACGCCACTTACAGTAACTGTTTAAGCGTTTAGTAAAATTTAGTTTCAGTTTACACTGAACAGTCGATTAGTTAACCCGTGTTTTTATTGCTCTCCAAAGTAGCTCTACCGCGACCCGACTGTAAGATTAATCAGTAACATATAACGTATACATTAAATATATAAATACTAAGAGCATGCCTAATAAGGTTTACCATTGGAAACATTTTAGGAATTTTAATCCACCATATAACTACCTTAGGGCTCACTTATACTGTGCAAGGAACTAATGAAACGATAACTTAAAATATACATTTAAACATACATTGCCATTATAATTTAGATTTTCTGACTATATAAAAAATAGACACTTGTCTGTTCGAAAGAAATTGTATTATAGAATTCTTTACTTAATAATTTATGGTCTAAGATCTTATTAGAAAGAACTCTTCCATCTTCCAATTTACTAATCATGATCTATGTCCCATATCATTTCTAAAGAAGGGTATTAGAATCACCACCTCATTGGAATGGAATGAACGTTTTATCTCAGAAAACACGGCTGAAACAACTAAACTATTTTTTCCTAACGTATTCCAGGCTTTCCGAGTTATAAAACATACTAACTTTTCCCCCTCCTTAGTTCAGATGCTAACAGGACACGGCGCTTTTGCAGATTATCTTTATAAATTTAAAGTTAAATATGATCCTGAATGCATATGTGATAACATTATAAAACAAAATGTCCTCCACGTTCTAATAGAATGTCCTATATTTTTAAAAATTAGAACTGTATTAGAATTGGAACTTGGAATCACAGTATGCAAAAATGAACTCGAAATTTTAATAAGTAGCAAAAACACTAGAGACAGTTTTATAAAATTCTGCGTAAAAATTGTAGAAAAGTTAAAAAGATGTAACAAATAAATTAAGGCCAATAAGCTTTTGTATATATTTTATTAAGAACTTGAAACGGTAGAAACGGTAGAGGTACTTGAGGTTTTTGTTTATTTATAAAAGAATTATTTTAAGTTTTATTTTATTCATGTGTAGTCTTTGTTTTAATAATAAAAAGAAAAAGTACAAAAAATATATATATTGAAGATTAATAAGAATACCCATACATATGTACATACATACATGGCTTAATAATCATTTCATTTTTACTATTTTCATTATTGTAACATAGTAATAAGTCTAGTTATGTTTTTATAATAATGTGAACCTAGATAAGGTCTCTTTCTTTTGTTAGAGGATTTCCTTGTTACCCAATAAATAAAAAAAAAATTACTAATAATTACAAAGTCGAATTGTAAACAATAAGCTGATCACTATTTATCTAATCAAAGATAAAGAATGAATTGAAATCTTGTTAAATTTCATGCAGACAAATTCGCGGTTAACATCTAGTTCAAAATATTAGGTGTTTGAATGAAAAAATTTAAACGATTTTTTTTCATATATTTTTTATTTGTATTAATCGAAGTAATCACCCATGCAATCAATGCATCTTTATCAACGCAGTAGCAGTTTATTGACGCCCTTCTTAAAGAAATCAGCTGGACGGGAGGCAATAAATTCTTCAAACGCATATTGTACTGCCTCTCGGGCATTGATTTTTTTCCCACCAAGGTATTATCCAAATTCCGAAAAAAGTAGTAGTCTGTAGACGCAAGGTCTGTTGAGTAGGGAGGATGATGGAGAACTTCCAATCCCAGTTCTTGCAACTTGGAGACCGTCTGCTGTGCAGTATGAGGTCGAGTGTTGTTATGCAGGAGCAGCGGAGACGAGCGATTGACCAATTCTGGTTGGAGATGTGCCAGCTTCTCCATCACTGTGTTCAGTTCTTCACAGTACACATCTGCAGTAATGCTCATCCCGTTTAGTAAGAAGCTGTGATGAAACCATACCGTCGCTAGACCACCAAACAGTCACCATCACTTTTGTAAGGGTAAGTTTTCGTTTAGGGCATTGTTTATGTGCTGAACCAGGATCCAACCAACTTGCTGAGCGCTTGCAATTATCAGACAGAATCAATTTTTCGTCGCAGGTAACAATGTGGTTTAAAATTCCTTCATTTGTGTGTCTGTTGAGCAGTGCAAAGCACGTCTCGACGCGTACTTTGCGCTGGCGATCATTGAGTTCGTGGGTCAAGTCTATTTGTCAAACTTTTTTACCTTGCCAATTTGACGCAAATTAACCAATATTATTTTGACGCTAACGTCGAAAGCTGCTGCTAATTCAGCCGTACATTGTGTATCATCAGCTTCCACAATCGCCTTTAATTCGTCATTGTCGACCAGTCTTCGGACGACCGCGAGGTTCATTTTTCAGGTCGAAATTCCCAGAACGGAAGCGAGCAAACCAACAAGAGGTGGTGCGTTGGTTTGTAGTGTTAGCTCCGTAAACATCGTTGATGTTGCGTGCGGCTTGTGCCGCGTTGCTGCCACGACGGTACTCATATTCCATAATTACTCGAATTTTTAACGTATCCATGATGACAAAAAAGATTGACATGCTTTGAAAATGTAACAATGTACTCAATAAACAAATGATTACTTTTGGAAAAAAAATCCATTTTTTTAAATAAAATTAATTTGAAATTAGAATTCGTAGTCAACCAAAAATTATTTTGATTTGAAATGGCCAGTACTGCAAGAACGGCAATTTCATAGGTAAAGACCTATTAGAATAACCTCAATTACTTTTTATAACGTTCACTGTTTATCAGTAAAAGTTCCATGAAAATCAGTCTCTAACGGGTTTGGAGAAAGCACAGTAGGTGAAGTCACTGTTAACGGTTAGTATAAACTAAAATTGCTTGAATTACTTTTTATAAGGTCAGCTACTTGCTAATAAAAAATCTTTGAGGATGGGTCTAATCGTTTTGGAGATAGTACTGTAGACGAACCCACGGTTAACACCTTTTTCTGTTAACAGACAGTGTGGCATAGAACGTACTATAGAATAATAAAAATGTCAGACTCACAGGTGTAATCCATAAAGTCCTGACCGGGCTGATTGTGTGGCACCTCCTCCCTAGGTTTACATCCGTTGGTTGGTTGCTGCAAATTTTGTGTAACGTTTTCTATTTATGTAATTAATTTTAGTGATTTAATATGTTCTTTATATTTCTATAAACGAAAATGGTATTTAAATGATTTAAACATCTACTTCCGGTACCGTTACAACACATACGAGACGCAACCCCTATTAACACTAACTAATCACATTAACACTAGCGCCACCTTATTAGAGAGTTTGGCCTTTAAAAAGCAAGATGTTGGAATAACATGGGACATTTATTTATATGTTGTAGTTATAAAAGGGCAAAGTTCTGTTCGGATAAATAGTCACAGTGCTTACAGACTGTTAATTTGACCGATTATACTTTTGTTTATTATAATTGCTTTAATTCATAAACTTACACAATGCATGGCAATATTTTTGCTGTGTAAGGAAAGATCGCATATCCATATGGACATTTTGTATACGTAGTTAATAATGTACCCTCCTTTCCTACTTTTTACTATACATAATTTTCACTGTATCTATACTAATATTATAAAGAGCTAAAGTTTGTGAGTTTGTGACGTTGAAGGGAGTAATCCCATGAACTACTAGTCCGATTTGAATAATTATCTCAGTGTTACATAGCTCATTCATCGAGAATTTACAGGTTACTGGTTTACAAAGTTTACAGGTTAGGTTATTTACAGGTTAAGTTACAGGCTATATATCATCACGCGAAGACTATTAGGAGTGGAGCACCATTGTTTAAAATCGGGTTTTTTTTCCTCTTGAGAGCTTCTGCTGTGTGTTAACGTTAGCCCAGAGTAACTATTACTACGCAGACGAAGTCGCGGGCAGGAGCTAGTGTAATATATAACACAATATTCTAGACTAGTTTTTACCCCAGGCTCCAAACGTATTTTTTAAAATTTTTATTAAAGAAATATAAAATTGTGACAACATATAAATCTATATCTATGTATATAATAAAAATGAAGTATTTGTATGTACTTCACATACATATTGTCTTTCAACTTCCAATATATACCGGTAGGTAGCGTAAATAATAATATTTTTTATTTAATTTGGCTAATTTAATTATCTATTTGTTATTCAATTTTCAGTGTCATATTGGTGTTTCATAGTGAAGTTGGTATATATATATATTTTTAGTGTTAATATTTAGTTCTTTAGAATTTTTTTCTCTTTTTTTAGGAACGCATGATTCCACAAATAAACACGATAGAAAAAACCTCTCATTCACAATTACTAGAAGTACAATAACTAGGCTGAATATGAACGAATTTCAAATTTTTTTCTATGTCAGCTTTACGGGAGAATTGCCCCAACGGTCAAAATCTTAGACATAAATCCTCATTAAAACAAGTCATATGAATTCAAACACAAGATAGCTGTTATAGATAGCTCTAGTAAAATTACCTTATGATAAGCTCATTTATTCATATAAGTTTTGTTCATCTGTATATTTTCTGACGTTATGGTTGGAATATTTTTATAAATTTTAAGGACAGCAAGTATCCGTAATCCAAATAAAATTATTAAATTCGGTTTAAATTAGTCGAAAATAGATAAACGAAAAGTGAGTGAAAATCAAATTCTTCTTTGTTAGTTGGTCATTGTTACCAAGTTTTGTTACGCATCATTTTTACTTCGCCCGACGGTCACGGACACTATGCTTTAATATAGACACGTAGAGGGTTAAGTATAATTTTAATATTTTTTTTTGATAATTAGGTTAAATGTTAAGCACCTCTTTTTTATATTGATTTAGAACGAGAATCTAGTGCTGAGTATCCTGCATAAATATTGCTAATGTCTAAACATTCATCTCGTATAACAATAGGAAACGTTGAAAAGATGTTGCTTATTAATTAGAGTTTAATATGAGCAAGAGCTGTAAGTGAGAGCTGAAGACATACCTCCTGTTCGTCGGCGAGCAGTGGCGCCACCTGCGCCGTGAGGATGTTGCTGTTGATCCTCCTCACCTCCTCGATGTCCGGCAACTCCACTCTCTTCGTCACTCTCTTTGCTCCGGCATTCGTGTCCGTCTCCTTTTCATCTTCCACATCATTTCTCTTATCGTTTTCACTTGTTCCACACAACTTCTCGTCGCTCTCTTTGAAAATCATCCAACGGGATGCGCGACTGGTCTTCTTTTTATTAAAATCGTCTCGTGGTCTCTGCTTTAAAAACTTTAATACTATTTCATCCTCAAATTCGGAATCGTCAGATGGATTGTCACTCAGCTCTAATGGTTCTTCTGCTTTTCTCTTCTTTGCCTCTTCCTCAGCGTGTCGGACAAATGTGGGATCCAGCTCAGCGTAGTTAATTTTCGTGACATTGATAGATCTCTTTCTGTTGTGCCTCTTCCAAGACTCTGTGTGGTCTAACTTAACAAGGTGCACCACAGTATCCATTAAGAGTTTCTCATCTGAAATTTGACAACAACCTATTAATTTTAATATTAACTTCGAACTATTTTAATGATTTTAACTAATTGTTCAGCAAATACTAAATAATTAATATTATACAGAAGTAGTTTAATAGATTACTCAGACAAAGGAAATTCAATTAAATTAGTTTGAAAGTAAACAATTTATCTATTTATCTTATAAAAGTTTTTTAAGTTTTTAACCACAAAACATAAATAGGGAAATGTTATATCTTTTCCTATAAGTATTACTATAGTTTTTTTTTTAAATATCGGTATGCTTTGAATACCCGATTCGAAATTTGGATCTAACATCATTGTTTGATTTGATTCAAGCATTATTCACACACTCGTGATAATAAATATCTGCTACAAATAGCTATTTCGAGCGAGCCGCGATTCATCCCAGTCCGTTAGTGGTATCCGCCGCGAATTACGAACCCGTGCCCAACGCTGGGCGTTATAAAAGACGTCTGCGTCACATTTTCACCGACCCTCCCGACGATATCACGTCAGCGAACGATCAGTACCAGCCTGTCCCTCGTAACAGAGCGTGCTCACGCCCACGCCCGCGTAACCACAGATCGCGCCGCCGCGGTCTGGGGGTTAATTTCGCTCCCGCACACCCGATTAGGCCTCCCACGGCAGCGGCTCAAGCCTAGGTTCGATCCCTCGGTAGGGAGCCCTTGAGTGCGTTGCTTGCGCGATACGGTGACACACCCATACATCACTGATACAACACTACACGATCACGTCCACACACGTGCACGCCTACACGCTACACATCTTGGTGGAAGGGTTATTTTTGTTAAATTTTTTTTCCCTTATCGAACTGAAAAACTCTCAATTTTTCCGACAAAAATATATGGAGGAGTTGTTTGCTTGGTATTCATATACGTTTTAACAACTCAAACATATATGAATAGTTAGCTAGGTTAGCTAGATAGGTCGCGATCTTGCATGCAACGGGCAACAGCCAAGCCGAGGTGTGCCGTGCACCCTTGAGCTGGTTGCCAATATAAATCGGCTGAGTGCCTTAAGCGCTCGCCTTAGTAGTCCGGTGAAGCTGTTAAGACTTTGCTAGGTCAATAGCGTAGTTAGATCGAGAAAAAAAAAATATATCTGCTGTACTGAATTTTTAAATATTTGCATGTGTTGGATAGTACGAATTTAATAATTGTCAGAAAATATAATTATTTTTTAGACTAGTAATTTGTAGGTCAGGCTTAAAAGACTTGTCTTGTTTACTGATACAAATGATATAACTATGAATTAGTTGCGAACATCACTTAATGTTACCATTATCAGAATATTTCATAATTAATGTATTGTTTAAGAATGTTTATCATGCGTGTTACGCCATCGCTACACACCACAGTCGACGACTAAGAGAGCCGAGTTCACAGTCCTAAGTCGCTGCAGGTGTTCGAGGCAGCGAGTCAGCGATTTCCACGTTACAACAAATGCACAAGCTTAGTGGAAACGTTCGGTGGTCCGACTCCTTCGTTCCCACATTGCCCACGTATAAAAACTTGTACGAAACAACGATTAAACAGTTTTAACCTAACATCGGTAGCATTCACTATGTTATAAGTTTAGTTTTAGTGTGAAAGTTAGCCTAACATCGGCGACACTCTCATAATATTAGTTTTGGGCGACAGCTAGCCTAACATCGGCGACACTCTCACAATGTTAGTTGT
>JACEII010000215.1:89185-117289 GCA_014332785.1 Antheraea mylitta
TCACAATGTTAGTTTTAGGCGACAGCTAGCCTAACATCGGCGACACTTTCACAATGTTAGTTGTAGGGGACAGCTAGCTAACATCAGCGACACTCTCTTAATGTTAGTTTTAGGCGACAGCTAGCCTAACATCGGCGAAGCTCTCTAGTATTAGTGTCGTTTGTAATTTTATTTTAATAAATTATTAAAGTAATTTGTTTTTTCTTGGATCCTCCGGCTCTGACCTTCGTAACTTGTGTATTTTTATTTCATTTTGGTGATATTTGGGGAAAAAATGCATAATAACACTTACCAAATTCATCTGTACTACTCTGAGTATCTTCATTTTCATCACTTGACATGTCGCTCCCATCATCATCACCTTGTTGGTTCTCATCAGTACAATCACCCTGAGGCAGCTGCATTTCATTTGTTTCAATATCTATTTCATCCTCAAATCTTATTCTTGATACAAAGTTAGACTGTTTTCTCTCTAATCTTGATTTATTATTTTCCATTTCTTCATGATCATCCAAAATAGATTTGATTTTAACTGAAACTTGCAAAGGAATTTTATTGTCAGCATCAATTGTTTGTACATCTTCAAGGACTGCAGGAATATTAGAGTTGTCATAATTATTATTAAATGATACAGGTGTGTGTGCATTTGTGGGATCCATTTGTTCCGGAACTTCTCTTTCTTCTTTAACATTGCTGATACTGTCACCTGGTTGAACATTCGATTGGTTGTTCAGTTCATCGCTTGTCTGACTGCATGTATTTATTGGTTCATGCTGGAGACAGTTTATAATATTCCCTATGTGGTTAATATCGGGTTTCACATCTAGTCCATCAGGATCGGTTTCAATGTGCTCATTGATAGCACTGGTTGTGTTGATCCGTGGCTCATCTATAACCAGACGATCACTTTCATCATCCCATTCATCACTGTTTTCATCATCTACTTCTATGGTTTCTATATGCCTTTCTATTAATATGAGATCGTCTTCCCGTTCTGAAACATAACTGCAATATAAGTCTTGGTTTTGCTCTGGTCTCTATGCTTTATATATTTTGATATACTGAGTTTTAACCTCACCGGCGTCTGGCTGCTCAGTACTTGCGTCCGCGCGCGCGTTCCTTACCGTATTTTCATTGACATTCTGCAACAACCAATTTTTTTTTCTAAATTAACTTTTATAATATGAATGAACCAACTACTTCAAGTTGAAAGCATACATATCAGTTAAGCAGTTGAGTATAATTGCTGGAGTATATCCCAAGTTTTCCTAGTGACAATTTTTATTTTTTAATGAATGCGACAGTTTTGAGAATATATCTTCAGTTTTATTTATTGCAAACTACTGACCTGATCAATACACAATGTCGGGAAAACGTCTCCATCTTTCACTAACTCTTCCCAAGTTTTCATTGGCTTTGTCACCACATGAGGGAATCTGTAAAATTATAATCACGCACATTGTTCTATTAATCCCTTTTCCCTGAAGTTATACACAGGTTTCTTTAGATAAACTCACTGTTTGATGATGGTGTGATGAAAGGGTGTCGGCATCAGTGTCTGATCCAGGTCATCATTCCTTTGAAGCAGTCTCCAGAATTCCAGCATCCGTTGGCGCGCCTGCCACTTGAGCTCGTGCCACCGCCGTTGCAGCATCACCAGCGACGCCGTGCAGCCCCTGTCATACGAGAAACCACTGTTCTTATAACCGATGACAACAGGAGTGAGGTGTAGATGAACGCGGATCACCTCTGCCTGTAGTTGAAGTAGAGGAGAGTCCAGCGGCGCGCGAGCTCGTCGCGGTCGGCGAGCTCCTCGAGGCGGTGCTCCTGCACGAGGTGGAAGAGCGTGATGAGCGGGTGCAGCTGGTCGTAGAGGCGCACGCTCTCGCGGTCCACGAGCGCGCCGGGCTCCGGGTCCCCGTACACGAGCAGCAGGTCCGCCACGCGCCACTCCGCGCTCGTCAGCACCGTCGCCAGCCTCACCTCGCCGGGCGTGTCGCCACGCGACCGCAGCAGCCACAGCTTGCGCCGCACGAGGTCGCACGTGCGCTCCCACACGCTCCGGAGGGGGCTCGGTCCGGGCGCGACGGGGTCGACGGTGCGGCGTCGCCACGCTCGCTCCGCCAGCGCGCTCACCACCTGCTCGAGCTCGCGGGTGACGGCGCGGTACCGGCCGCAGCGTCCGCTCTGCCCGAGCTGGCTCGCCACGTGCTGCACCCACCTCGGCGTCTGCTGTTCCGACCCGACCTGACCCGACCCCTCCGCTTCCTTCTTCCCCAACTGTCCACAGACATCACACATACCGTACACGGTCTCAGTGCAAAAACAATTACGTCTATAAAACAAATTTTGAGTTTTTGGCAGGGTTATAGTCTGTAATGTAGTGGATTTTACATTTCATTCATAATCTTTTGCTATTTGATTCTATATTTTGTAAATTTGGTGGTGTTTTACGTAATATAGTTAGTTTATTGTGCATAAGTAAAGTGAATGAAAAATAATACCATAGACCATGAAATTATGAGATGCCACAAAAACTCCCTGGAAGGATCTAACAAGAGCTCCACCATCTTGTTAGAATATTGACTCATTCGATGCTTAATATTAAAGTGATCGCACGACGCTTGTAAGATTATTGACTACTCAACAATGGCAGTAATAATCTGAAAGATTGATTGCTAAAAATAAAGTTAAAAAAAAAAACAAGTTTTACTATACAGTACCTAAAACTTTAAATCTAGTGGAAGTCAGCATGACTAATATACTATATCATAAAAGCTTATCCGAGCAGTCTCTAGCTACTCTGAATAGCATTCGTTCGATTTGACCTCATTATTCAGAAACATTCCATTATATACAAGTATTTTTTTCAAACGATTTCAATTTATGAATAATATTTTTGTTCAGATTTTTATTAGAGAGTTTAATTATTATACGTTAGAATACGTTATCATTATAACAAAATTATGTATAAAACTAACAATTTATAAGATTTATAGATTATGTCAAAGTGCATAAAGTGGCACAACAATTAATGAAAGATTAAATACACTCTTAAATGTCTATAATGCCATATGATAGTAGTTATATAATTTACTTGTTAATCTCGAAAATAGCTTTATTTATTTATTTCTTTCAAATTACTTATACCCACGTACAATTTTACCAGCTAATAAAGAAACAATAAATCACAACATATAAAAATAACGAAAAAAGTGAAACTTCGTAACGTAGAAATTAAAATAGGAAGGAGTAGAAATTGATTTTTAGCGAAATCATATTGTTTCTAGCGTTGAACGTTTGAAGCAACAGTGCTTTCATACCCCTCCATGGTATCGTTAAACATTTAGCGCAACCTTGTTGGAAGTCGCATTAGAAGTTTCACTTCAATAACTGTCAACTTAGACAAGTGTTAGAGAAAAAAAAAAAAAAATTTAATAATTTAATGTAAATAGAGGTATGGCTCTCTTTTGTGATCAAACTTTCTTTTTAAATAAGAGTTGTGCATATTTAACTTTTTTGTAATAGCATTGATAGTGTCTAGACAGTGTTCACTTGAATCGCTCCAAAAAAGTCAAGACAGAGCATTGCTTACAGCATCATCAAAGAGCCAACGAAACTTGTAGCAAAGCGCCGACATCTTCGCCCGCGACACATCCAGCTCGAGTTCAGCTGCCAGATTGTCGTGCGCGACCATAACCCGTTTCTGCAACTAAATCAAGAGCTTCTATGTAAAATTTACTGAAATTAACTTATGAAAAGATATTACATAATTGCATATACCATACCTGTGGAGTAGATGATTACATAAGGATTTGAAAAAAGTGTCATTCTTTCTTTTAAACATTACCAATCAGTAATAACTCAGTTTTTAATTTAATAGAATTTTAAATCCTAATTTTTATGGGTACCATAAGCAAGCAGTCTGTCAGTAGTTGCAC
This sequence comes from Antheraea mylitta, assembly GCA_014332785.1. Classification (NCBI taxonomy): domain Eukaryota; kingdom Metazoa; phylum Arthropoda; class Insecta; order Lepidoptera; family Saturniidae; genus Antheraea; species Antheraea mylitta. The sequence continues at coordinate 93,127 of JACEII010000215.1, forward strand.
CATGCTCTGTGTATCACCCATTTGAGTGATATGTAGCCCTGAAGAAGTGTATTAGACACAATCCAAAAAAGAAATGATCTTAATCAGCACAATATATGGCCTCAATTTAATTCTTAAAAAATAATGCAGGAGGGCCATCACTTTATTACACTAGTCTGCTACTGCAGCTGACTAGAAGACCCAGATAGAATGGAGTCCAGCAGTCACCATGTGCAAAGCACACTGTTGGGCGGCTCTTAAATTGTTAACCGAGAGCTATACTTTATCGCCTATACTAAAGTAGTTAGTTGATACACAGTGGGTTTTTAGTGAGTAAAGACTTGGAAACAGTGGGGGTCAAGTGGAAGAAAATGTTGGTACTACGTGAATGTTCAGAGGGAAATGACAAACATTTTTGCTGGCCACACTAGTGAAGGAGGACTCGTCTAAGGAGTTTCACGCGTTTAGTGCTGCATACATACTTATTTTGAGAATGTTATATAAGAGAAGTAAAAGGTAGTGGATGCTGAATTACTTACTACAACGAAGAAAGAAGTAAAATTTTGTGAATTTATTCACTTTATTTCATTTCTTTCAGAGACAAATTACAAACGGAGGGTATGCAGTCTGGTTTTTATTTCTTTTCACAGTAAATTAAGCGTATTGCCGATATTCTCCAACACGTTATTTTTTTTTTACATTTTATTTTGGTAATACTGCTTTGAAGTAACCCACAACAGAAAATGACTGTAGTAAATCTCAAGAAGTAAAAGTACGATTTCGTTTCCTCACTATATAGTAGGCATGTTGTGCATATGTCAAGATTCGGTAACAAATGCCACGACACTGTCCCGCAACACGTGCACCCGCCCTTGACACGGGACCACGGAACATATCCCGAAACACGTGAATGTTTCACTAATGTTAGAAGGATATGTTGTGGGATAATGAGAAACATTGCAGTAGCACATACATTCAGTGTTAAGGGACCTTATGCCCCCTAGTGTATCCCAGATTTAAGGATCTCACACTATCCGTTCTCTCGGGAGAGTGGCGTAAACCCCGAGTGAGGGCAGTAATCCTCGTGGACAACCACATTAAAAAAAAAGAATGGAAACTTTTGAGAAAGTAGAGTACACAAGTTCCTTAAAATCAATTGGACTATAACATAAGTTATAGTGCCATATGTATAAACATAGTAATATCTAACCTGTTCATAAGAGAGAGAGATGACAGGCATGTAGAGAATCTCATATTTAACATATGCTTTAGCAAACTTCTTTATAGGAGTGTTCTTGTATATATGTTTCCCCCAAAGATTATTTTTGCATTTTTTAGAGTCTTTTCCTGTATTTGTCATTATGTTGAATTCATTCCTAGAATAGAGAACATCAGAAATATTAGTAAAATGCCTTAAGAAAAAATAAGGTTCTTTTATATTTATAAAAATACTGGTTTTTTACACGTAACAAAGTTGTATTGAAGGGTCCATTATAAGTTTGATACAATGGTAGCATGTCTAGATACAATGCCAATCAACATAGGTGTGAACCACCACAATGAACTTGAACCTTCTGTGATGGACCATTAATGTCACAATGACACCGTAACTTTTTTAAAGGGCTGTCTAGCTAACTGCCACATCGTTGAAAACCTATTACCAGGCAACGAAAGGTGAATTGCACTGCATTTGAATGCTAGTTCCATTTAAGATTAGCATGTTTCTGTTTTGCATCACAGTGTTACTTACATCAGATGCAATTATGGTCAAATGTTATAACAAAATGATTGTCCCTTAAATACAAACCGCAGTAGGTGGTAGAGCCACGCTGAAGTTATTATTGGTCTCAGTATGAATCGGTCAGCTCGCCCGGACAGCACCACCCTCTCACAGAAAACCAACGTGAAGTAACAGTGATTGCATTGTTGCATTTCGTTTGATCAGTCCTCTCTTCCCCCTTCCTCTCCTTTCCCCTCTCCCATTCTCTCCATTTCCCCCAAACACAGGCTGGCACCGCACTTGCGACTCTTTTGAGGTTGCTAGTGTCTATGGACGGCGGTGATCACTTAACAACAGGTGACTCGCATGTTTGTTCGCTTCCTAGATGATATAAAAAAAAAACAAATTTTGATTTAATATGGGAGTACTCTTCAAATATACATACAAATTTTAATTAAATAAGTAAAAAAGACCTCAGATAGACAATTGCATAAATTTGACCGCAAACCTATTTCTGTAACATGGCAGCAATGCATATGAAATAATGTGGATGACAAAACATACTGTGATCCAACTTGTTCCAGCTCAACCTATTAACATCTTTTATAAAAGACTAGCAGGCCCGGTGCATGTTGTCCTGCCTTGATTATTAAAAAAATATAGACAAATTATATACCAAAACCTTCCACGTAAATCACTCTATACTGATGAAAACTGCATGAAAATCCATTATTTAGTTTTTGAGTCTATTAGGAAGAGACAGACAGGACTTTGTTTTATACTATGTAATATGATAAAATATAAAAGATGAAAATGAAGCTACCAGAAAGGCAATAATCTCAATTAAGAATAGGATGTACACACATCAAAAAAGTCTAAGCAACATGCGTGATATTACAAATTTTACCATTTATATTAATTAATTTCTAAGTATTTACTCAAACAAAGTGCGTAGGTAAGTAAACTTTTTTGTTATTGATGACATAATGGCTGGTTGTAAAAAAAAATTTGATTATGTTTTGTTTTTTCATAAAATTCAAATGAGTGCGAATTTGTTTGAATTTAAGTGCTTTTAATTGCTACGTTTAGTCTTGATTTTATAATTTTACCAACCATTTAAATAAAGTTAGCGACAAAATTGAATTGTTAGATATTCTTTACGTCATGAATGATTTGATGGCAGATGAAATGCAAAGAGCTGTAGGGATGTTGCAAGCAGGAAGTAATCAATCTCAGGTATCTCGACATTTTGGCATTCATAGAAGTGTTATTTGTCGTCTTTGGCAGCGCTACAATAATACAGGAGAACCCGCTGAACAGCATCCAGGCCGTAAAAGGAGTACAACCACTCGGCAAGACCGGTACATACAACTGACTGCAAGATGCCAGCCGATGTTAACCGCTCGAGAGATAAGTTTGAGGCTACAAATTTCAAGTGGTGTTGATGTAAGTCCTCAAACTGTGCGAAATCGACTGCATGAGTACGGCCTACGAGCTCGACACCTAATCAGGTGCCCATCGATACCTCACGGGAATCGCGCTCGTCGATAAGAATGATGTAGAGAACGCATAACATGGACCCAGGAACAATAGGATAAAATTATGTTTTCCGATGAGTCGCGTTTCGGGTTTAAGCCTGATACAAGAAGGGTGCGAGTGTATCGTCGGCCCGGAAATACTGAAAGGCGCAGGTGCGTTCAGGAAGTTCATCCATACAGCAGCTCAACAGTTATGTTATGAGCGGGTATTATGAAGAACAGGCGAACTAAGCTCGTTTTTGTAAATGGGAACATGAATGCTGAAAATTACATTGAGGATATTCTCAGACTTCATGTCTACCCATTTACACAAACCTTCAGCTCAGATTTTACGTTAATGCATGACAATGCGCGTTCACATACAGCTCGGCGAACCAGTGAATACTTTGCAACGGAGAACATCAGGGTATAGCCCTGGCCTGCACAATCGCCAGATCTCAACCCCATCGAGCACGCATGGGACATGCTCCAGAGACGTGTTTTGAAGGACTAGGACGGAGTGAGAACAATTCAACAGCTGAAGGATTTGCTACAATTCCATTGGGAGCGAATACCGCAAGAAGACATAAACAGTCTCATTAACACCTGTATAAGTGAAAAACCATAAAGATTTAAGCGCCATACAAACGAAAATAGACCTTATGATGCAAAGGTTAGCAAACAGTTTGGCAGTATAAGGTTTAAAAAAATACTGGATTTATTACAAGATTTGAATAATTATAAATGATGTAATTTATAATTCCAATTATTATGCAAAATGTATTATTACATTATTTTTTAATTTTTAAGAACTATTTTTTGTACTAAACCAAGAAATGTCCAACTTAGCTATTGTATTTATACTTTTAGGTTAGAAAAAATATTTTACATTAAATACTGAACTAAATATACATTAAACTACTACAATATGAATATATCAAATTAAATATTGAATAATTTAGACAAATGAATATGATAACAATAGTTTTCAGCCAATTAACTTTACTATTATTCTTTCTCCTTATTTCATATAAAACTTATTTCAAGAAAATATACAATATTTTATCGATCATAAGAAAAAAAAACGAAATATATTTTAAATTAGATATAATTTTTATGAAAATAATATCAAATACATGATAATATAAAAACCATATATAATCTGAATATAATTAAATATATTATTGTGACCATAGATTTATAGACTCATATGGTACATGTACTAAATGTCTTTGCCGATGGCGGGAAATTTAAAAATTTTTAAAAAAGTGCGCTGGGACCAATCTGTCCCAAAGCTAGTCTCCAGGTTAATTCAACGAATAATCATTGCCGACAAGTTCTGAATAGCAGAGGTGACCATACTTTGTATTAAATTGTTCTATTCTTTCACAATAAATATATTTTCTTTAGAAATTTCATTTTGTAGAAAAAAAGTTTAGTTTCTTATGTATCTTAGTTTCTACAGTATATTCTAATATTGTTCATTTCTGTTATTAAAAGAACTTATAAAGACAACAGCAGTTATTTTTACATCATAGAACCCTAAAGATATTATTTTAAAAATAAAATACAACATTATAGTGTGAAGAACCATCCTAAAATTTTAAATTAGTACATGTTGCTTAGACTTTTTTGATGAGTGTATTTACTTAATAATTAACTATTAATAATTAGGTAAAGTAATATCAGTAGCTGCACACAATTACAAGGATTTTTAAAATAAATGAAAGAAATAAAAATAACTAACCTATCACAGTAACAACCTATGTTCATAGTCTTGTGAAGTTAGTGAAAACTATTTTGTAGTCTGGTGAAGACCTTGCTAGGTCAATAGCATAGTCAGTTGAGAAAAAAAAAGTGATAACTTTTTATTGTAGTGTTTTTTTAAGATCCTACAATTTTTTCTTAAGTAATATAAGAAACAGGAATGTGAATTTAAACATTTTAATCATCTTAACTAATCAACTGACTATATCAGGACTAACAATTCGTGATGACTTTGCAACACGTCAAAGAAGTGGGTACTGAATTGTATGAAATTGTGATCAGCCCTCTCCGTTTTTTTCACCAATTCCAAATGATCCTTTTGCAAAAATAACAGATTTAGAAAAAAAAAAAACTAGTCAACAGATAATCATGGGAATTTGCATACACTTTGTCTATATATATATTTGTCTATACTGCTTTGAAGGTTTTTTTATTCAAACTACTGTTGGCCTTGCAATGCCTTTACAGTTTCACCGGATTATAACAGCTATGAATGGTTTGGGTCTCATTATGCTACTAAATTTTTCATCATAACACCCTTCATTTTTTTAGCCTAGTTTTAGCACTACATTTAGTTTTAAATAAAATATATATTACATTGTTTATGTGTCACAGAGACTGCTTGAAATTGTTTACTACATACATACATACCAATTTTCAACTTACTACCTCTACAAATATAACATGAGTTATTAATTTTTGGAATAGTCTTTTTTTGGCTCTGGTGTAAAGTTGGATTTTTCAAGTAACAATAATTCCGCTTTCTTCCGTCAATATGTTATCTCTACAATCAAGCACTACTAAAACTATTAAGAAAGAAAAAATCCTTTATTGTTGGAAAACATCAAATACAATAAGTTAGATAATGTTAACATATACATTGCTTATTCAATCCAACAATGACATACCCATTTATTCTTATATATTTATTATTCTTTGATTAGCTTTTTTTTTTTCAAACTGACTAGCTATTGGCCTTCTTTGATTAGTTGTGCCTGGGACTCTATTCACATCGATCCTAATGTAAAAAAAAAAACCGTGACTAATAAAGTCATCTGAATATATTAAGTCCATCTACACATCTACTCTTCTCTCATACTTAAGTCTCATTGTCATTAAAATTTAAATAACTTTTGATAGAGTGCACAGATTATAATGAAACCCAGATTAAATATTACTTGAGAATCTACTTTAGGATTTATTGGTGAGGTTCTTTTGTGAACTCAGGACTTTAGCAGTGACACATGTTAAAACAAACAGACATTGTTAAAAATGATTAAAAATGTACTTTATTACTTATTAATTTTTCTCCTGCAACAATTTTTTTTTATAATAATTTAAAAAGTACAGACATGTTAGATATACATTGTTATTATGGTTGCAGATTACAAATTTCCAATAAATATTTATTTTCATCAATAAATCTAAGTAAGACAATAAATTTTAAAACCAACTCAAATCAAATAACCATTAGTAAAGCCTAAACTCAACTATTTGTTTTTTTTTTTTAGATGTAAGACAGTGGCAATGTATAGATTAACAAAGAAAAATCTATCCACATGCATATGCTCTTCCAAATACAGGATAAACTTTTAATTGTGTGAAATTAAATGAAAATCTTGAGGCAGGTCAAAATCCAGTGCGGACTTATTTATATATATATATATATATAACAGAAAACAGCTGCTTTAACTAATAAGGTCTCATGTCTTTATCAGAGTGTCATTCATATTTCCTCCCAATAAACATACTGAACATAGCAATCTTGTTATTAATACTAGGAACAACAAACTCAGTGGATGCATAGCAGTGAACTTTGATATAAGTAATTCAGTTTATCCAATTGAGAGTTGAGTAACTGTCACAAAACATTTATAGACATAATTGAGTCAAACATTTACTAATGCAAGTCACTATCACAACAGTTTATAGTTGAAAACAACTCACCGATACTTTAGCACACCATAACAATATTGATCAATATGATCCGAAACAAAGGCATTACAAACATGAGAATATCACCCTTCAGTGACTTATTTATTATACTCGCAGTCTCGATGTCGTTACTATCAAAAAACACACACGTTCCTGATATAATAATTTCAAAAGTGAAGAGGTAGAGGATCTCTTGACATCTGCTGATATACCAGTGTGTTACTGTAAAATTGTCATATAACACTTAATCCCATATGATATTTTTTGGCGTCAAATAATTCTAAAATGAGAATAAGAAATAAACATCAAATTATGTGCGTTATGTAGGTACAAATTACAAACGAATTATATACAATTGTATCTATACACTTTACGAATAAAGTGACAGATGTACACACACAGAATAATATTACTCCTAGCGGAGTGTACACACTACACAGAATAATAGGTAACATAAGTATAATAAAGCCCATGATACTGACTAGGGCTGTTAATAAAATATCGATACATGAAAAAATCGATTTTTTAAAGGTTTTTTGGTTGATATATCGATAATCCTATATTGAAATTTAGTAATTTCTTTGGTCGTGACGTATTCAGAGATTTCGGATAACTTTCTATTATCTTTTCAGTAACTAAGATCCCAGATAAAAATAATGCAGCTTGTTTGTAAAACCGTTTATTTACAACTGTCAAAATCATGCATATATATGACTACCTACAGCTTTGTATATATCAATTATAACATACCTTACACCCCTACACTAAATTAATACACAACAAAATATACAATTGGAAATGATAAAGTGACAATAATATTAAAAATGTATATAGCCACTTCAAATACTCTTGTAAATACAAAATATCTTTATGTTAATAACTTATAGGGTTTCCATATCGACAGATGGGCTTAACCGTTCGTTGGGGTCGAGTAGATAACAAGGGAGGCGCAATATTTGAAGCATCAGCTTCTATTCTTGCTTTACCTGTGCTACTCGTCCGACAGGGAAACGCTAGTGTTTGAATTTCATTTCTGTACTTAACCTGATCGATATGTATCTTAATAGGATGAGGTTGAACGTTTACTTTCCCGAAATGAGAGTTCTAGAAAACAGGACCACCTATCCTTAGTTGTCGATTTTGTCCACCTGCATCTTTAACTTGTTTCTGTTGTACTGTTTTAACTCTGGTTTCCAATTCTGCTCTTGGTCGTAACAGATCTAATCGTGAACGTAAACGATAACGAAACGACAGTTTGATATTAAAATTGGACGTCGGCGGTCGTTATTTTTTTAATGTACATCATCATCTTTTTACCCTAATCCCACCTAGGTAGGGTCGATACAACATGTTTTCCTATTCTGCTCTCATCTTTCATGTCATATTAGATTTCATATCTTTTGTACAGGTTATTTTATACGTGTTCACCTTCATACTTAAAACTATTCTAGTTATATGTCTTCTCTTCTAGTTATATGTCTTGCCTCTCTCTTTATTACATGTCCCTCTCATGCTAACATATTACTTCTCAAATTCTCTGTCACTGGTGATATTTTCAAATTTCATCTGATATATTTATTTGTATTCTATCAATTCTAGTTACACCACACATCTTAACAATCTCTGCTGCGGACAATGTTCTATCATCCGTTTCTATCTTAACCCAGCTCTCAGATGCATACAGTATGCGTGGTCTTATAACACTATAACAATTATATAACAGTTTTATGGACCTTCCCCTTGAGTTACAAAGGTATTTTTGCATCGCAAAATACTCCAAACATCCTTCACTATTTGGTGAATCCTGCATTTTTCCTATTTCTCACATCACTGTCTACGCTGCCGTCGTTTTGGATGAATGAACAGAGGTACTGGAATCTGGAGCAGGCTGCTAATAGTAATTTTAGTAGTGAAACAGATTAGAGTAACGAGTATTTTTAAAAACTCTTGCTGAAAAATATTCATCATCATCGTCATCAGCCTGTAAGAGACTCACTAAAAGGCCATAGACCTCTTCCTGAAGGAAGGTATGGGCGTAATCACCACGCCAGCCCACAGCTGTATTGGCGATTTTAAATTTTGAGAAATCCATAGTTCTCTTTTCCAACATATAATAGTACTACAAGAACATTTCTCAGGTTTAGGTTTCCTTATGATGTTTTCCTTCCCCGTCAGCTATAGTGTTACTAATTTCAATTAGTAAATGTACTCGAATTTTTAAAAATTCGTTGATACATACCGAGGTTCGGACCTGCGGACATCGAAATGATATTCCACCTGTCAAAGCAGTAGACCACTAAGTCTTAAAAACTTGGTAATTGGGGGAATGAATATTGACACGCATAATTATCTTATCTAGATAAAACAATAATGATGAAAATTTAGATCAATATGATTCAACGTTTAACGTTTGTGCAAGTGACCCTTTAAAATGTAATGTAATATTTTAATACATCTATGTTATAAATTATTTAATAAATATACTTGATTGAAAACTGTAAATTATTGTTAAGTTGAATTACGATTGTTTTTTTTTTTTTTTTAATAAAGCCGATATATATCGATATATTGAATGTCATATTTAAAAAAAATATCAACAGCCCTAATTCTATCACTATACTTATAAAGATATAGATTATATTGCATTGTTTGTAGTCCGGTGAAGCTGTTAAGACCTAGCTGGATCAATAGCGTAGTCATTTCGAAAAAAAAAATTGCATTGTATCTATGGAATCCTATATCTACTCAATCATTATTTTGTGAAATAAATATTAAGGTGAGTTTTTGGCGGGATCTCAGTCTGTCATGTAGTGGATTTTATATTTTATTCATAATCTTGTGTTATTGGACTCTATATTTTGTAAATTTGGTGGTGTTTTGCGTGATATAGTTAGTTTATTGTGCATAAGTGAAGTGAATGGAAAATAATACCACGGAGCATGAAATTCTGAGATGCCACAAAAACTCCCTGGAAGGTTCTAACAAGGGATCCATCATCTTGTTAGAATATTTACTGACACGACGCTTATTATTGAAGTGATTGCGCGATGCTTGTAATATTATTGACTACGTGACAATGGCAGTAATAATCTGAATGATTGATTGCCAAAAATAAAGTAAAAAAAATAAAAAATATTAAGGCTACCTACTTTAGATTGTTCCATTACAATATCGAATCTATATAATTGTACATACTTTTTAATAATCTTTCCTATTTTTCGTCATTAATCTTTTTTCATATAAAAAATTAAATAAATTCGTTTGTGTATATTACACATATTATTATGTTACAGCGCCCTCTCCCCGTAATTAGTTAATTTTTTTATATTCACGTTTAGACATCAAAGTAATATTTCAATACTTATGTAGATGTACCTTTAGAACACTAGAGGGCATGTGTGGTTTAAAACGTATTATGTCTCTTGTTATTTAAAGTTTTATTATCCGTTTTGAAACTTCATTGTAACATATCCCTTGCAAATAAAACTATTTTATTCAGAGCCAGTGTACAAACAATTTGTCATGAATTGAAATAATCAATATTGTTTTTTATATTTATTCTTACAAGTATTCTACCATACAGAAATAATTCTTCTAGAACAAAAATGACGACGCCAATTATTTTATACTATCTTTACGTTTTGTAATCCATTCATAAACAAATATTGTGATGCATTTAGCACCGAATTATAAAGAGAAACATGGCATTATCGGTACGTTTAATTTTTCCGTCACGGCTTGAGATATATTTCCTTTTCCACTTTTTTAACAATGATCAATGTAAATTGTGTAATATCTGTCTTTTCATTCATCGTGAATGGTTATAGGCCATATGCCATAGGCCATATATCATCACACTAAGACTAATAGGAGCGGAGCACCAATGAATAATGTTTAAAAATCGGGGGTCCTTTTCCTCTTGAGAGCTTCCGCTGCGTGTCTGTGTTAGCCCATAGTAAATATTCCACGCGAACGAAGTTGCGGACAGATGCTAGTAATTTATAAACTGAAATTTTATTTATTTATTTTAGAGCCCTCAATATAATACATTTGTAAAGACATTAAAAGTAGAACCTTTGTGATTGAATATAAAGAGGGTCATATTTAGAGACAACAACGGCATGCTTCAACAATAAATTAAATTTTAAAAAGAATGTGGTGTCGTGGGACACCACGTAGGAACGAAGTTCCTTCGGCTAATGTAGAATCGACACAATTTGCAAAAAAAGGGCTCAATTTTATGTAATCGTAATTCAAATTATCAATAAAAATAACAAAATATGTTTCTTTATTTTTGGTTGACAACATAAAATTACATAGAAATAGAAATAATTACAAAAAAGGAGAAAGAGAAAGGTATTATACACTACTCACTTGTGTATACGACTGTCGCGCCTGCGCACGTCTCATTTAACAGTTTTATTCCACGCACTTTTCGTTACGGTATTACTATCACATTTTTTTCAGTTCGGTCGCGCAGCTAAATCTATCTCCTCCAAGCCTGCCGTAACATCATTCCAAAAATAAATAAATATTTGAATATACTACAGATTTAAATATTTAACATAATAATACGAATACTGAAAAGTTGTAACCAGAAAGAGAAATACAATTCAAACAGTAATTGATACGTTAAGTCTGTACTTTAAACCATTACGAAAACTAATAAAGTACCAGAATAAGAAAAGTAAACTATAATTAATATTGTACTTTGTGAATAGATTGCCACGCCTCAAGCACTGTTTTGAATTCATTTCTTTTAGTTGAGAAAATGTCGCATGTTAAATGCAATGTGTTATATGAACCTAGAGATCGTATTTACTTTAAAGTAAAGGCTAAATTAGTAGGTGATAGAGCCACGTTGTAGCTATTGTTGGTTTTAGCATGAATGGGTAGGCTCGTCCGTGGCAGTACCACCCTGTCACCGAAAACCAACGTAAAGTAATAGTGCTTCCATTGTTGCGTTTCGTTCGGTCAGTGAGAACGCTGGAGACCCACCTCCCCTCCCCTTCCCTTTTAATTATTATTAAGTTATTACTATACTAATTGCTTTGACTTCCATAGTTTGATCTATAAAGGGCTAGATGTCGCTACTCTACACTAGGACTGTTGATAACATATCGATATATCGAAATATTGATATTTTTATCTTAAAATATCGATATTTTTTAGTAATATCTTTTGGGCGATATATCGATATTTTGATATTATAATTTGGATAACGCCGGTCGATATTTTCTTTTATTCATAATCATTTTCTTAACTTTATTTCATCTAGGTTGAATCGATACATTATGTTTTTCTTTTCCAGTCTCCTCAGTCAGACATAATCTCGGAATTCACACTTATTACATATGTCATTTTTACACACTTTAACCATGCTTTTTTCTGTTTCCTCTACTTTTATATCTATTCACTTTCATACTTAAAACTATTCTAGTTATAAGTCTTTCATCTCTCTTTATGACATGCCTGTATCATGCTAACCTATTATTTCTCAACTTTTCTGTCACTGGTTATGTTTCCAAACTTTACCTGATACATTTTTATTCTATCACTTCTAGTTACACTATACATCTTAACAATCGCAGCTCTGCCGCGTACAGTTTTTTCTCATCCGTTTATTTTGTAACCTAGCACTCAGATGCATGCAGTATAACTGTGTCTTATAATAATTTTATACGCCTTCCCCGTGAGTTTCAAGGGCATTCGTGGATCGCATAACCTGAACATCTTTCTCCATTTCGTGCATCCTGCATTTATCCTATTTCTTCCGTTATTGTCTACGCTGCCACGTTTTGGATCAATGAATATGAAGCAGGCTAGTAGTAATCGTAATACCTAGTGAAACAGCTGAACATATGTAGTAAATAGTATTTAAAAAATCTCTTGCTGAAAAATATTCATTACCATCAGCCTGTAAGAGAGCCACTGCAGGGCTACAGACCTTTTCCTGAAAGAAGGTATGGGCATAATCACCACACTAGCCCACGGCGTATTGGCAACTTCAAACTCTGAGAAAACCGCAATTGTACGTTTTCTCACATATAGTAATACTACCAGAACATTTCTCAGGCTCAGGTTTTCTCACGGGGTTTTCCTTGACCGTCAGACGATACTGTTCCCAATTTAAATTAGTAAGTGTACGCGAATTTTGTAATATTCATTATTAAACACCGGGGTTCGAACCAGCAGACATCGAAATGTTATTCTACTAGTGAAACTAGTAGACTACCACTATTTAAAAAACTTGGTAACTGATGGACTGAAAAATATTGGTACACATAATTATCTTATTTAGATAAAATAATAATGATGACGATTATCAATATGATTAAATGACTTTTTGCAAGTGGCTCTTAGAACTGTACTGTTATATTTTAAAAAATGTATGGTATAAACTGTAACAATATACTGGATTAAAAACTGTAAATAAATTTTAAGCTGAATTACATTTTTTTAACATAGCCGATATATATCGATATTTTTTTTCCAATATATCAAGGTCCGATATTGATATTTTCATAAATATCGATACATCGAAAATCTGATATTTTAAAAAGTATCAACAGTCTAGGCCAGTCAAATACATAAATAACAATGATGTTATATAGAATTGATGTACGTAAATAATACTTTGTGTTACTTAAAACATGTAGCAGAAATATAAGTAAATGGTGATCGCTTTGATTTATATACTTCGACTTATAAATTAATTAAAAATTATTTAAAATTTATATAGTTCGGCCTATAAAAGGCAAGATGTCGGTGTTATCTACGCATTCCTATGTGAAAAGCTCTGTAAGCCGTAACTCTGGTCAAATAAAGAGTGAAAGTAACTACGAAGTATCTATTGGGATCATGACTGCATCGACTATGTGTTATACACCTTCCTAACATAATTAACAATAATTTATTTAATAATTAAACATATGATGGACTACATAAGCTCAATACTGAACATCAATATTACATGTCGACGGGCCGCTATGTTACGCGTCGATAATTTGACTAACGCAATACGTCACGAACATGTCGAGATCACCGGTGACGCAAACCAATAAGTTTTGCCTTACCAAAAATCGCTCAACGTGGTGAGGGTAGTTTCCATTTCAATAAACGTTTCAAAAATATTTCTGTAAATTGGGTAAAAATTTATGAAATTGAATAGTCAATCCTGAAAAAGTAGCAGAATTTAATTTGAGCTGGCAATTCTATTTGTGATTGGTAGTAAAGACGCGTGCAGACGTGGGCTGTCGTGTCGATGTACCTTGGTTTAAAGTTCATACAATCGGACAGTTGGATTAATTACATTAGCAACAAACTCACTATGTAAGTTAGACACGACCTAGCATATTTACATAAATCATTTATATTCAATATTGATGAATATTCCAACTATAATTAAATTTCAAATAAACATTGTGCAGTAGGTTCGGACTCACCTTGAGGCACTGGGTTCAAATCTCCTATTAAGATTGTAGGTACCGAATTGCTCGCGTTTTTTTTTCATTTTGAAGTGAAAACTCTTTGGGCGCATTGAGCGCTATTTTTAGCAGGAGTTAGATTTACAATTTCGCGTCATGACATGCTACGCATGCATGACCGGCCGTATTGCGATTGTGCGGCTTGCGTGAAACTAGCGAAACGTAGTATAGGGGCATATATGTAATATTAATATTTTGCAGCTCTTCATACGTTTAATTGATTAAGAGATATTATAAAGATTTATATAATTTGTTTCGAGTGCCAATACATACGAAAACCACACACTAATGTTAATAACTTCAATAAAGAAATTCTGAAATTTAAATATTGTCATTGTCATTCTGTAGGTGGTAGAGCCACGCTGAAGCTATTTTTGGTTTCAGCATGAATGGGTCGGCTCCTCCGGGGTAGTAGCACCCCTCTCACAGATAACCGACGTGAAATAACAGTGCTTGCATTGTTGTGTTTCGTTCGGTCAGTGAGACAGCCGGAGATGTACGTCCCTTCCTCTTTCCTTCTTTCCCTTTCCTTCCCCTCCCCCTTCTCCCATATACAGGCTGGCAACGCACTTCCGACGTCCCTGATGTCACTAGTGTCTATGGACGGTGATGATCACTTAACATCACGTGACCCACCAGTTCATTTGCCTCCTTTGATATAAAAAAAAAATTCGCACTATAATTAATATGAAAATTGAAAAGAGAAAACATTTATTTCATTGTTTTCACTTCTGTTAGCAGTCCTTATGACTGTCTTGATTTTCTTTATTATAGCTAGATAAATAGAAGGCACTGTAACTGGTAAACATAGTGTAATCCAAAACAACAACGACTTCACTGGCAGACGTCTCTGTTACTATATCTATGGAGCAATTAAGTTACAGTGGCTTGCTACTAGGATAGTATGCCTCACATATCAGATCTACATATCCAGATCCCCTTAATCCACATGTTATAAAAAATAAGCAAATCAAAGCACCCTTCAGTGTTTCTCTCTCTCTTTCTTCTCTCGTCTGTCTCTTTCTCGCATATGCCAAAAAAGGGATACTTACAAATGAATGGGTTATTGCATATTCAATGATTCAAATATTAAATCTAAGTAGAATTCTTGCTAAGTTTCTCATATTTAATCAATTATATTTATATGTTGCCAACTGACGAAGATCCCGTTTACTAAAAATTGATGAGGATATTGTAAAGCATATTTAAATAATTCCCGCTGCAAACCGACGTCAGTTACTTCATCAGATTGTAAGAGACTCACTGCAGTGCTATAAGCCCCTTCTAGTATGTGTATGCCATTGCACAACGTATCAGCGATCTCATCTTTGAGGAATCCAGTTCTATATTTTCCTATTTTTTTTATATTATATAGAAGGCAAATGAACTGGCAGATCACCTGATGTTAGGTGATCACCGCCGTCCACAGACACTAGCAATACCAGGGCAGTCGCAAGTCCGTTGCCAGTCTGTTTTGTGGGAATGGAGAAAAGGGAGAGGGGAAGGTAGAGGACAGGGGAGGGGAGGGGATATGGGCCTCCAGCGCTCTCACTAACCGAACGAAATACAACAACGGATGCACTGTTACTTCACGTCAGTTTACTGTGAGAGGGTTGTACTACCCCGGGCGAGTCGACCCACTCATGCTAAAACAAATAATACCTTCATCGTGGCTCTACCACCTACAAAACACTACATACGGTAGTACTACAAAAACATCTCTCAGGTTCAATTTTCCTCACGATGTTTCTCTTCATCATCAGCGGATAATGTTACCAATATATATTAATAAATTTACGGGAATCCTGAAAAAATCCCTGGTACATAACGGGGTTCAAACATGCGGGTATTGGATTGATATTCCATCGGTGAAACCACGGCTTCTATCTAACCATTATAAAAGTATTAGTTGGTAGTTTGAACCCAATTTCTAACTTATCACAGTTGTTTCGAAGCGTGACGGGCGACACTTTCTGCGAATCATATTACATACTCAGCACCGGAACTGTTTACAATCGTTTACATGCACGAATTAAACTGATAAATGACGTCACGCGCACCTGCACGCGCACCGGCCGCCCGCCCGCGCTCTCCGCTCCCGCATCACTCGTATATAAGTTAGGCTAGGGCGGGCGGTGAGATACTTCTGCGGCGGCGACAGAATCACAGTGAAATCGTCAGGTGAGTGAACACGACTCACGTTAGAACACGCACGTATTATTTACTGTTAAAATATATCTGTATACTGTGAAAATATTGGCGATTAATAGTGAATAAAACAGTTAATTCCATATTGTTACTTACAAATTAAATTTTGTATTAATATAATTTTTCACAATAGTTATTTTACTAATACACATGACAACGACAAGGTTGGGAAATTAAGTAGCAACTGAAACTTTACGGTTCCTTGAAATATTTTTAATAATACTTCTTCTTGTATTTCAAAAATACCATGAATTCAAATATTTTTTTCAAAGGCGTTTATTTTAAGGGAAAGTATTATTTTTTTGACATAACACATTATGTAAATATTTTTTTTTAATTTAATATAACGCGTACATTTTAAAGTCATAAATGTCCTTATTATATAATAATATCAATAAACTGTTTATTACACGTCTTATAAATATATATAAATAAATAGCAATTTACATTATATGTGTACAGTTTGGTGGCCATGTCGCTTACAGTTACCTCGAAAAGCAAGCTTTATGATACATTTAATTTTTAAAATACTCGGTGGGAACATTGATATACAAAAGTTATAGATAAATATAAAAATAAATACGTAATGCCGTAAAACAACTTATATCTGGACAGTGACAGTTTTAAATATTGTAATTGGGTAACATAGTTATTATTATATTCCATAATCATAGTTACTTATTTTTTACAAAAAACTTTCTAAATCTAGAACGTCTTGTTATTGTTGTAATCCGTCAAAACATTTTGAAAGTTCGAGTTGTAAAATTTTTAGTTCCTGTGAGTAAAAACAAATTATTAACTGATATATTTTTATAATATCTATTTGGTATTATTATTAACAGTATCATCACTACATAGTGTAAAACAAAGTCCTCTGACACTATCTGTCTGTTCGAGATAAACTAAAAAACTACTAAACTGATTTTCATGTGGATTTCACCAATAGATAAAGTGATTCGTGGGAAAAATTTCAGTATACAATTTGTGAAGGTTATTTTTATTATCAGTGCGAGGCACGCGTTATTTTATATTTATGTATACTAATTGTGATTGACGGAAAGTTATATGGAGCGCGTTGATATCTTTTATTTGATAGGTATTATAAAACTTCAATAAAGTTTAAAATAGGTTATCTCTGGTCGCTATTATTTATTTATATAACACTATTAAAACAACTAATTATATTAACACGTCCGTATTTATATTACATATTGAGCTATTTATAATGTAGAATTATTGATACAAACAATCTAAAAAGAAAAGCGATCTATCTGTGAGTTATGTTAACTTCTCTATAGTACACAATGAAATGGGATTTTCATTATAGTTCGATGAATTTTTCCACATACATATTTATTATTTCAATTATTAAGTTGTGAAAACGTGATAAAACAACATGGAGATAATAGAACAGTTTTTTGGTGCAATTTACCCATACATTGACTCATAAATTAAATTAAAATTATTTGAATTGTTAATCAAAAACTGTTAAAATTAGTGTGCATTAAAGTTTGACGATAAATATCTTTAAAATTGTTAATTTACTCGACTAATCATAAATGACAATTTTTGTAGAACAGTAAATTTCCTATGAAACCGTGAGGAGCGCTTATCATAATATGTTTATGTTAACGAGTTATAAAATCCATAAGAAAAAAGAAATCTGCCTCAAAATATTCAAACTTCAACTTTCAATAACATGTTAACGGTGAGGTTTATAAAAAAATACCTTTTTGTACCAATTCAATTTCCTACAAATATATAAGACGAGATATTTTTTCAAATAGTGAATACCGAGATATGATTTTTTTTTAATAATAAGGAAAAAAATAAAAAACTGAGAGGCGAAAGACTTCCCTATTAAAATTAAGAGCTCATTCTTGGAGAGATTTTTTGTGGTATTATACCAACCTATTTTTAAACTATAAATTTAAAAAAAAGTCGATCTTTTTTGGATAAAAAATATATAAGAATGGTTTATTTATTTACAGTATTACAGGTATACATACTTATACTACTTAAAACAAGTATTTACACATAAAACAAAACAATATACATATATTAACCTAAGACTAAATAAAATGATGTAATTATTATTATTAAATGATTAAGATAACTTGATAAAAATATAAATAAGAAGTACGAAATGAATATGAATAATAGATAAATAAAAAAGTGATAAAAATAACAACGCATACACACAACATTAACATAACATGGGAAATATAGTGCATACTCCTTTACGGGGGTATTGTGGTATTACTTTTGTATTTTAAATATTGCATCTTACATTAAATTAACCAATACTATGATTTTTGCCAGTGGTGATACTCCTGGAGTACGTAACTGACTACGGCCAGGAATTTTACGCCCACTTACATTATTTATGTACCTATAAAATTTATAAAGTTCATTAATTTCGTTTTAAAAACAACTTTATTGTGTTTTTATACTGATTGCTTTGTACTGCTCAATGACTAGTCACTATCGGCGGTTTCGCTTATTTGATAGTGCTATTGTTACAGATCCATGTTGTTTGTATTTACTAAATATATGAGAAACAAGATACGAAATACTCTCTTGTAACCCAAAAGTCATAGCATTTATACCTATACTTTATTTTATTTTTTTTTATCTATTGTGTCCATTTTGATATTTTTTTAAATATATAATAGCGTAGAATTTTTGACACACCTCAAGATATTGAATTAAATATGTGCTTGAATACTCATCACTCAAATCATAGTACAGAATTATCTAGTGATCCACTTTAGCTTTTAATTGAGTATTCTTTTATTTTTGATAAAAATAAAAGAATACTCAATAAAAAATTTTATTTGTATCATTTCAAATATTGTGTATTTTTATCACCTACCTCCAATATTGCTACGATACATAAAAGAAAGATCATAACGCGACTGAAACATTAACACTAGGCGCCACCATATTAGAGATACACTAATTCTATATATAAATAAGAACAATTACATAGAATTGATGTATTACTTACATAACATTAATTTAATCGTTATTTTTGTGTTGCTTAAATAATTTTGTGGAAATGCGAGTAAATAGTATTGCTTTGATAGATATAGTACGATTTAAAAAGGCAAGATTTCGTTGATATATACGCACTTCTGTGTTGAAGTTATTAAAACATGAAGTTTTTAAAACGGTTATGAGGCCTATATTAACTCTAGTTTTCAGACATAATACGTTGTCGAAAAAATGGTTTTAACGTAAAAGCCGACAGCGCACAGCTTAAATTTTTGCTTTTTGGTGATGAACGAAACTTTGTAAATAAAAAAAAAACAATGTTTAGGTTTACTAAATACTATGGTGGTACTCCCGGGCCTTTAACTCGACAGAACAGTAATTATCGCTCGACCTACTAAATTATTTGCATCACTAATTATGTTTACTGTAACGTCTACGTTATACAAGGACTCTTCTGCGCAGTGTCCGAGAGTCATGGTATAAGCTGTGTTTTCACGCAATTATCAATTCACAAGAAGTCAATAATGCAGTGACGTGTGCAGATATGTGGTGCGGTGGAGCGGCTGGAACCCGACGCGGCTGCGCGCTGTTGCTGTTGCTGCTGTGTGCTGCGCTCGCTCATGCCTTTCTTGACAAGCGAGCAGAGAGTGAGTCTTACAAACATGAAGAAGGTCACTTTAACTTGCCAATGATATTGTGATTTATGATTTATCTGGTCGCATCTTCTTAATATATGATTATTAATATCTATGTTGTTTAATCCCCGCTCCTAGATCAAATGTTTTTTTTTTTAATACTACGATCTAATACTCGTTGTAAGGATACTTCATATCTCCTTTTGTCGCACCAATTATTTTAGTAATTCCTTTTTTCAAATATCTAATAATCACTATAATAATCTCCTTAACACACTTGACATATCTTCTAGTAATTTATTCTCTAATAAAAAGTAATTGGCTAATGTACTGTATGAGACTGGTATGTACAGTATACCTCATGTATTTTTATTTTAGAAAGAATCTTACTTTCAAAGATGTAAAAAAAGATCATTTGCATTTCCTTTAAACCATGTATAAGTAAATAAAATAAAAGTATTTATAAATAACGTAGTGCTACGATTTCTTGAAAATAATATAAAATGGTACTTAGAGCCTTTAGTTTAGTTTATATTATAATTATAACATGTTGTGGCTATGGTTATTTGTTTCCTAAATAAATATTGTTTTAACGAGAAGTTACTCAAAAATATAATAATTACAACTAACAGTAATAAGGTTTCAAGCAGTATAAGGATTTATTTTTTGATAAGTTTATTCCATCTACCATCCTGGTATGTCTAGAGTAGTGTTTCCCAAACTTTTTAGGCTATCCCTCACCTTAAATTTTCTAATATTGTAATGCTTCCCCACTATACATAATTATTAACCTTTAAAATTGTTGTGAAAGTATATGATAAGTTTTAGGAAGAGATCAATATGAAATTGTTATCAAAACTTTGTAAATAAAGTTTCAAAACATATAATGACAAACTAACTTGATGACTCTAATTACCCAGTTAATGTTTTGGTAACATCAAACGATATTATACCAAATCATTATTAACAGCATTTTTTTAAGGATCTGCCTTTTTTGTAAAAGTTGTCACCGATCTAGCATTGCAATTTAAATAATCCAAAGCGAAAGGGTTAAAGTCGTGGCGATTTTTAAATCGCCCCCCCCCCTCTTAGCTATCAAACTGTGGGGCGTATATCACACGTTGGGAAACACTGGTCTAGAATATGATATTTTATCGCATCATAGGTATTTTATTGTTTTAATAGCGGCTATGTCACAAATGTCGCTCCTTTCGGTGTTATTTATGTTATTAGGTAGCTCGCAGACCACTTGTTAAGTATATATTGACACTTTCCAGTTATGATTATTGTTTTGTTCATGTATTTTGCTGCGTGCTGCTATTGTCGGTGCTGGTGGGGCAGTATCTCCGGTACCTTTCGTGATGGGATCGCGGTACGGGCGGTCGCCGGCGCGTCCTCTCTCCCCCCGAAATGACAGGTGATCCCTCACCGCTGCAACTTTGTATAATTCAAACGAATGTTATTTAATGATAAATTGTTTAGAGGCCAACACCATTAGTCACTAGAAATGTTTTAAAAATTTTGGAATTTATAGCTAGATTTTCTTTATTTTGATATTTAACTGTTTGCTTCGAAGTATCCTCGAATATGCCTCTGTAGTTTAGTCATCCTGCTAGACAACACTTTCGAAATCTATTAAAACAGATTTAAGAGATATTAAAAGAATTTTGTTATAAACATGTTTATGGTCGCAGCGTCTCTTCAGACTATGACAGGATAAATAAATATAATATTATGTACAATTACATGCACGAAAGAATCAACATGATCTAGGGTACGTCTTCACAAATTGCTGCAAATTATATCTCATCCACATTAGTACCAAAGTCTTTAAATTTTAACACCAATTTTGAATATTGATTTCCTAAAACTTTTATTCTTAAAACTTAGAATGGGATTATAGTAGTTTTTACTATAATCTCATTCTACATATGACTCGTGTCTACTTTGAACTCACATCCAAGCACATCTCATTAGACACATTTGACTATGTTGACATCGAGATTTTAAAAGGACTATTAGATAAATTTAATATCCATCAGTATTTAAACAACATTTAGTTATATTTATATTTCAATATTGTTATTCAGTTTTTGTTCTCTTTCAAGTATTTATCAATATTAATAGTGTAAGTTGTATAAATGTTATAAAACGTTGCAAGTTTTCAGTTCTGTATACTACTTTTTTATCATTTAAATTATATTATTCATCGGACTGTTGACTGTTGCATTATCCACAATTGTAAATAAATAAACAATTTAATATTTTCTTACAAAATTAAAGGAACAACTGTGTTTATAATACTAAGGAGTAGAGAGTAATGTGAGAATGCGTTACTGTTTAGTTGTATTAATGTGTGATCGTGTTGGTGTCACAGGTTCTTCCTGGGGAGTAGGTATGGAAAGCGTGCTGTAATGACGTCACTGCACGCGCCCCTCGACGAGCCCCTCGAGTGTGAGTACACGGGCGTGTACCCGCTGTACCGATGCGTGCGCGCGCCCCCGCTCCCGCCCGCGCCCTCTCACAACCGCCTACCTATACACATCAGCAGATATCACGACGACAGGTATATACACAAACATAATGAGCATTACATTGCAATATTCATCATCATCTTCTTACACTTATCTCACCCAAGTAGTGTCGGCACAATATGTTTTCCTTTTCCACTATCACATGCCATCTCAGTATCCACACCTTTTACACACATCATTCATACAATCCATCCATAACTTTTCAGTCTTCCTTTACTCCTATATCCATCCACTATCATACTCAAAACTTTTTTAGTTATATCTTCAACTTCTCTGTTACTGGTGCTATCTTCAAACTTCCTCTGACATACTCATTCTTGATCTTACCTTCACATTCGTATTTCTGCCATATTAGTTTTCTCTCATCTTAGGTGCATACCGCATGATGCCTCCCCCTTGAATATCAAAGGCATTCACAGATCACAAGCTTCATCAGATACCTTTCGCCATGTTAGCCTTCCGTTACTAATATTTTATGTTATTTGCCAAGTTTCTCAAATGTCGTACATGTAAAATGTGAACACCACAAAAATAAAACCTTATGAACGACAAAAATTTGAACTTCGTTCTCGGTGTATAAAAACCAAAAAAAAAAAATGGAACATGGAATATATGAATAACTAAAATTGTTCATTTTAAAATGCAGCTACTCATATATGAACATGAACAACACACATGTAATCGCTTTTTTGATCATTCGATTTACACGTTGCAAATAAATTTGCATTCTAGATGTGCGCAAACTAGCGACTGATATGACGTAGTTATTTCAGAAGACGAACCGCCTTTTTATATTTTACTAGCAGAGCCGGCTACGAGTTGCTATAACCTAGTTATTACATGTTGATTAGAATAAAACACGTGCACTATAGAATAAACTGGAGTTGAAATAAAAATTCATTATTAAAATTAAGATAAAAAGTATCTATGATAATTGGTCCTACAGTTTTCTCTCAACAAACTAATTTATATTGACATCTGGTTGAGACTGAAGAAACTTATAATTAACTAGCCTCTATCCGCGAGTTTGTTCGCTTTTTTTTTCGAAATGACTACGCTATTGACCCAGCAAGGTCTTAACAGCTTCACCGGACTACAAGTTTGTTCGCGTGGAATAGTTACTTTGAGCTAACGAACACGCAACGGAAGTTCTCAAAAAGAAAAAAACTTCGATTTTGATACATTCTTTATTGGTGCTCCGCTCCTATTGTTCTTAGCATAATATATATATAGCATATATAACCAATAATCTTCCACGATAAATGAACTATATACTGAACTAATTTTTCAAATCGGACCAGTAGTTTTCGAGATTACCCCCTATAACACAACAAACTTGTAGGAACTCTATTTGCATGTTTACGTGCTAGTAACCTTTTTACTG
>JACEII010000215.1:127289-146540 GCA_014332785.1 Antheraea mylitta
TATATTGATTAGAATAGGTAAAGTAACATGTCGGCTCCCTGCCCTTTACCCGTCCTAATTAAATCGAAGTTTCAATAACAGTCCGATAGTTATTACTTGAATTTCATTACGACATCTCACTACAGTTATAATCTTATTCACATGTCTATTGTATTACATTCGAACATGTACCAACTGTTTATTACATATATTATTTACTAACTCGTGACCGCGACTTTGTTCGTCAGAAAATAGTTCTATTACTGTATAGGAGTTACGCGTTTTTCATTGCAATTTTGTCGTTAACCTGTAACCATTTCACAGTGTGTTTTTTGTATAATATTATCGCTACTGTTTAGCCCCTATAGAGAAATGAAACGATACTTAACCTAGGTAATGCATCGACAATTCCTATATCTGCTAGGTAAATTCTTGTCAAAATTCGCTCAACCGTTTTAGGTCAGCCAGAACAAGCAACAAACGTGCGATATCATCGGTTGGTTAGTTTTGTGATACTGAGAAAACTCTGTGGATGATGACATCCAGGGAAATAAAGACTGAAGATGTTAATGATTTTGTTTTCAATTTTGTTGGTTTCATGCAAACTTTCTTGCAATTAGCAATATAAAATGAAAGAGGGGTAATTGCAATTGGATACGAGTCACTTCTTTTTCCTTTAATATATGGGTATAATAAACCTAATATTATTATCATTATCAGCCTATAAAAGTCCCACTCTAGGGCTATAAGCCTCTTCTCGAAGAAAGGTATGGGCATAATCGCCACGCCAGTCCACGATTTATTGGCCATTTCAAACACTGAGAAATCCGCAGTTCTGTTTTCCACATACAGTAGCACTACAAGTACTGCTCAGGTTTTACGTCAGCCGATAATGGGGGTTAATTTTGCTCCCGCACACCCGATTAGGCCTCCCACGGCAGCGGCTCAAGCCAAGGTTCGATCCCTCGGTACGGAGCCCTTGAGTGCGTTGCTTGCGCGATACGGTGACACACAAATATACATCACCATTACAACACTACACGATCACCCCCACACACGTGCACGCCTACACGCTTACACATGAAAGTGGAAGGATTTACTTTTTTTTCCCTTATCGAACTAAAAAAACTCTCAATTTTCCGATAATAAATATATGGAAGAGTTGTTGAGGCGTGTATGCTTGGTACACATATACGGTTCAACAACTCATACATATATAAATAGTTAGCTAGGCTAGCTAAGATAGGTCGCGATTTTGCATGCAACAGGCAACAGCCAAGCTGAGGTGTGCCGTGCACCCTTGAGCTGGTTGCCATAATAAAATCGGCTGAGTGCCTTAAGCGCTCGCCTTAGTAATCCGGTGAAGCTGTTAAGACCTTGATGGGTAAATAGCGTAGTCATTTCGAGAAAAAAAAAAGAAAAAAAAAGTCAGCCGATAACCTTACCGATTTAAATTAGTAAATGTACGTGAATCCTAAAAAATTAGTTGACATATGCCAGAGTTGGAACCTGTGGACACAGGATTAATATTCCACCGATGAAACCACTAGACTACCACGACATTTGTGTATATAGTTGTGTTCGTACATTTCCGCCCAATTTTTATATTTATATTTCCGGTTAGCGTAAATAGTAGATCTGTTTTATATCCGGTCCGATTGTTTACAATATTTCTTAATATATTAATATAATATTTAACTACAACACTCCCACGTATATTTTATGTCAAACAAACAATAATTTTACTGCGAAATCTATTAGTTGTTTACTTTATAAGTAATACAAAAATAAACACCTCTTTCAGACCCTGAACAATTTGAAATAACTCTGGCCCCGAGGCGCCGCTCCGTTTACTTGTTCGACTCTCTTTGTTCCGATACGGGACGAGTCAACACATGGTGCTTGTCTACAATAAATACTCAATTATTATATATCAGTCTTTCTGTTATTTATATATTACAGCGTACTAATGGACTTACAACTACTTTTCTGTTGTCAATATATGTGTAAAAAGAGATTTCTGATTATAAATATATTTGTAATTAGCCAGTTGGCAGATCCGAGGACTTGTGCTCCATGTTACGACAGAGTGAGAGTGTGATGCTTTTATACATTCTTCTTTTATTTTGGATACCAATCTTTCACGTTATTACTGTCATTGTGGAGTAATAATAATACAAGTGTTTCTTCCGATAATTTCAATGTTCTAACAAGGTGGTGACCCTTTTGTTAGAACTTTCCAGGGAGTTTTTGTGACAATTTGGAATTCAAGCTCCTTGGTAGTATTTCCAATCCACTTCGCTTATAGAAAATAACCGAACTATATTACGTAAAATGCTACAAATATTATAAAAATATAGAGTGAATTAACATAAGACCTATACATATAACAAGAATGTAAATTTAATGTGTCTGTACTTTTTCCATTTTGTTCAGTCTGTCTAACGATCTGGCTGTCTTTCTGTCTGTTTGTATGAACAAGCATCACTGCCGAAGTACATTACCATAAAGCTTATTCTCGTATATAGCTTAGTCTATGTTCCATTAAAATCGGTCAACTCTATCAAAAGTTATTGTAATTTGACGGCACGAGTTAAGTACGAGACAAAAGTAGATAAGTAAATGGACTTATTTTTATTCATCACTGTTTTATTATATAAGGTTCCACGTAGAGGAATGGTAGGCATTTGTAGTTATGACTAAAATATAAAAGCCACTACATGACATTCCAAAATCTAGCAAAACATTCTAGCTGTCATATATTCTATCCTTGACTAGTGCATGTGGCCTGCGGACGTGGATGAGTATGTGTATGTGTGCGTACGCGACGATGCGCATCGCATCGACAGTGCTGGTGTCGTGATTTATCTAAATCACATTGTAATAATAGATGCAAAGCGTCACGCACTGCGCGTCTCGCACGCCGTAAAACGATGCGGTTTTGCATAAACATTAATTACAATAATTATCCCAAGAATTTTATTTACAGCAAGTGAGCATAAACGAAATGACACTAATCAGTCACTGTAATGAATTTTAATATTTGTCTTCGTAGTGAAAACTCCTTTAGGTGTGTTGAGTGGTGTTGGCAGGATATAAATTTATAATTTCGCGTATTGCGCTTGCACGGGCTCCGTCGTATTAACAAGACTTAGTATAAGGGCTTGTGTAATATTGATACTTGACAGCTCATTCCACGGTTGATTGATTAATAGATTTTTTAAAAATGTATATAATTATTCCTCCGAGTGCCAATAAATATAAAAACCACACTGATGTCAATAATTTCAACAAATACATGTTAAAAGTTAAAAATATTGTCATTTACACTATAATTAATATGAAAATTAAAAAGAGAACACATTTATATCATTGTTTTGAGTTTTCACTTCTGTCGGCAGTCCTATGACTGTCCCGATTTTTTTAATGTCCTTTTAATTATTTAAACCATTGTACTAATTCTTATTACAATTTCATTTTTCATTTACCTTTAAATTTATACAATGAGTGTTTGTATTTGTAACAGTCGTCCTATACAAACAACGCTATTTTACTTAGAAGAAATAAATGTTTATTTCTAAATATACTTAATTTCTTTATTTTATATTTTTCTTTATGCTTTAAGCAGTATTGTACTCTTTAACAGTCCTTCAGAGCGTTAAATGAATCAATAAGTTCTTGGAAATTACGTCAAAATCAAGTTTATTAATTTTCGTTTTTTGAAAATTATGATGTCAGAAGTAATGGTAAGTAGTCATCTAAATGGGATAGCAATTACCGAGATATCTGCAATCCGTCGACAGTATCCACTGATTATTATTACGCGTTTATGGTTCCAACCTAATAGGATTCAGATACCCAACGTCATGGTAGTTAATGATACACATCAGCGGGTTTTACATTTCGTGTACGATAGTCATCTTCCATTCGAATACAATTACCTTGTCTTGACCGGTATGTCTTACTGCTTACAATACAAGATATTGATGTTATAAACGAGATACTTTTCAATGATACGTGAACATTCATTTTTTATGCCAATAGGCTGCAAACAAGCAGACGGCCCATCTGATGGTAAATGGTTACCGTCGCCTATGGACAACTGCAACGCCAAAAGCACCACTGTTGTGTTGCCGACCTTGAAGAGCGCGTTTCAGTCACTTCTTGAAGAGCCCCATATCATAGCCTTGAGGAAAAACGGTGTTGGGCAACCCATTCCACAACGCTAGCGTTCGGGAGGTCCGAGAGAACTCTGTAATGTAAAAATTACTGAAAGGATTTTAATAAAATATTGCAGTAAACAGCTTTTATGTGTAATTTATAAAATATTGTAAGAAAGTGTTGTAAGTTGTAAAGAATGCTGTCACTAGAGTATTATCTTAACATACATTACATAAACCCCGCGACCCCTCTGGTGTTGCTGATGTCTATGGACGGCGGTGATCACTTAACATCAGGTGAGCCGATATAAAAAAAGATCTAAAAAAGTCCGGGACAACCTATAACTATTATTGTCGAATTAGTGAACTATAACAGTCTTCAGACTAGACTGTATTTAAAATGCTAATTTGATAGTATAGAATGCATTCTGAAGAAAGTCCTAGATCCTTTGTCTTTTTTGGTATTTAGATTAGAACAGGGAAAAGTTTTGATTTATTTGTTTGTATATGGATAAACTATAAATATAGATAAAATCAGAATACACTTGACAGATTTTAAAATGTATTTTAGGTATAGAACACAATATTATCGAGGAGTAACGTGGGTTGTATTTTATTTTAAATGTACATTGTCGCGAATATAGCTTCGAGCAAAAGCAGATATAGTCGCGACGGCCGCTGGTATTATAACATAGCGTGGTGTTGGCGGTTATACCGCATAGTAAGTACAGCGCGTCGAGTTCGACAGGTATTAATTGAATTAGCACCAGCCGTGTCGCGTGATAGTGTCGCCACACTTAACACTTATCATATCAAAATAGTAGTGGAATATGACTGTTAGTCTCATATCGTTCTGGGGTAAAACTCGTGTGCTGAGATTTCAAGAGTCGACTCTGTAGCGGAACGGTAGCGCGTCTGACTCCAGATCAGAGGGTTGCGTGTTCAAATCACGTCGGGGTCAATTGTATTTTCTTTTCCCATCCGATACGCTCAGGTGTGCCACAAGGCTCAATACTCGCGCCCACGCTCTTCAATCTGTTCATCAGAGACCTACCTGAGCTCCCGAGAGTTCAGGTAGGTTACTATGCTGATGATACGGTTATCTACGCTTCTGGCTGGCGGCTGGATTGGCTTAGGAAACGCATCGGAAAAGCCGTTAGCACACTCGGTGATTGGTTTCTTCTATGGCGTATAGAAATAAATCCTGAAAAAAGCGTCATGATAATATTTGATCCTAAGAAACGCGCTAATAAACTAACGCCCATCAGGCTATATGACACCGAGATACCTTGGGCCGGCGAGATCAAATATCTGGGCGTCACTTTAGATGGACACTTAAATTTCGATTCACACACAGATAGAGTGCGAAACAAAGCCGCTATGGTCTTGGGTCGTCTCCATCATTTGCTTTGTCATAAGAGTAAAATGTCCCTCAGACATAAACTCACTTTATATAAAACTTGCATATGACTATATATAGCACTAGATTATGACGTACAGTTGTCCGATCTTTGCACACGCGCAAAATCGTATTCATAAGTTGCAGATTCGTCAGAACCGAGCCCTATGTAAAATCACCGGTGCCCCATGGTACGTCCGGAATAAGGATCTCCACAGGGACCTGGAGATGCCTTCTGTCTGGGCAAATATAAAATCACTCACACGTAGTTATTTCGAAAAAGCCGCGAACCGTCCCAGCCCGTTAGTGATATCCGCTGCGAACTATGAACCCGTACTTAACGCTGCGCAGTATAGAAGACGACCGCGACACATTTTTACCAATCCTCCTGAATCAGTCACGTCAGCGAACGATCAATACCAGCCTGTCTCTTCAAACAGAGCGTGTTCACGCCCACGCTCGCCTAACCACAGATCACGCTGCCGTGGTCTGGGGTAAATTTCGCTCCCGCACAACAGACTAGGCCCCCCTCGGCAGCGGGTCAAGCCTATGTCCGTTCCCTCGGCGTGGAGCCCTTGAGTACGCTGCTCACGCGATACAGTGACACAAAACCTTACATCACTGCTACAACATCACACACATCACACACATCACCTATATACACGTGCACGCCTACACGCTTACACGCTGTTTTTCTTTTTCAGAGAAAAAAACGACAAAGAGTTCTACTATTATTTTTCCCTATCCTATATAGTTTTGAGGAATTTTTCCGACACAAAATACATATAGGAGTTGTTGAGGCACACATGCTTGGTACACATGCATGTTTCAATAACTCATATACGTATATCTAGATAGCTTAGCTTACGTTAGGTCAGATAGGTTGCGATTTTTGCTCAAAACAGTGCCTTCAGCGCTTGCCTCAATAGTTCGGTGAACAGCATTTTCATTTCGAAAAAAAAAAGAGATTTCAAGCGACGACGTACTTACCATGCGCTTAAAGTGATATTAGGGATACTATTTTTAATAGATTTGAAGGTATTAAAAAGTTCAATTATCAGAGCTTCTTATAAAATATATGTGATTTTTCAAGTACCATTAAACACATGTTTTTTTTTTGTATATCATACGAGACAAACAAACATGTAGGTCACCTGATGTTAAGTGATCATCACCGTCCATAGACACTTGCACCACCAGGGGAGTCGCAAGTGCGTTGCCAGCCAGTGTTTGGGGGAGGGGGAATAGGGAAGGGGGAGCAGGGGAGGAGAGGTGGTCTTCCGGCGCTCTCACTGACCGAACGAAACGCAACAATTCAAGCACTGTTACTTCACGTCTGTTTTTTGTGAGAGGTTGATATTACCCCGGACGAGTCGACCCATTCATGCTGAAACCAATAATATCTTCAGCGTGGCTTTACCACCTACAAACATATACTTTGTAAAAAATAAAACAGAGTAACTTAATACAAAACCAAAGATTAAAACGAAATTAGTGTTTAATGTAGAAAGTATTACTCATATAATAATGCAAATTTAAAAGTTGACTGTTTATTTGAAATTTGTCATATTTTAATTAATTCGAATCAAGTTTGAATAAAACTTTTATTTTTATGAGAATTTAAATAAACTAGTAGTCGTCGAGTCCTTTAATTCGACTGTATTAAGTAGTGCACACTTTTTTATTCACGTTTTAATGTAAAGATGTTGTCTGTATTAAGTGTTGTAGGAAAAAGCTATCTCCATTTTTTATTCATAACACTAAAGCTCGTCAATGGCTACAAAAAAATAATATTGAAAAATGATTGATAAACAGACGAGAAAATGGTACTGTTTTATCTTCACTTATTTCTGCGTATGTGGGCGAAAATGCCCGTTCTACCTTGAAAAAGTATTTGTACTGATATAAATTTTACGCACTACCTTCTAATACGAAGCAATCCTATTAAAGGTAATTCATTTACTTCGGGAGCACTTCGGTTGGCTTTATAAAAATACTTTTTTTTTCTAAACTTGTTGTTTTCGCAAAAGGATCATTTGGAATTGGCAAAAGAAACGGAGAAAGGGCTGATCAATTTGATACGATCCAGTACTCACTCCTTTGACGTGTTGCATGAGCGTAATGTTAAGTCACCAAGATTTGTTAGTCCTGATATAGCTATATACAAGTCAGAGTGAAAGTCGTAAAAAAATACTACAAATCGATTCTAGGCAATCGACTCTATATGAAAAACAGCGATTTACTTTTCTCTCGTACTTAAGTTGCGTCATGATTAAAAGTACAATAACTTTCGACAGAATGAAGCGATTTTAATGAAACAAACACTAAATGTTACTCGAAGATATGCTTTATGATTTTACCATTAAGAGGTTTTATCATAATCACTGTATTTAGCAGTGATGCGTGTTCATTCAAACTTACAGACAGACATTTCTAAATTGATTGAAATGTATTTTATTACTTATTTCTAGACACACGCTACATTTTTTTTACAATAATCTCAAACGTACAGTCACGTTAGACGAGCCATAATATAAATTAGTGTTTATCTTTATATACATTTACTCGTAGAAACATTTTGATATTACGTATATAGAGATAATCTAGTATAGATAAATGGTTATCATTGTTTCCTAACATTTATATTACCTTGTTAAGTTAGGGTGTACCTATGTGTATCTATTTGTAGGACAGGTGTGCGCTGACACGCGGACACTGATCTATCAAGCCCGTCTCGAGAACGACGTAACATGATGTGACCCACAATGCGTCACCGTCTCTGTCTCACTCAAGTATTGCATCACTCATTCATCCTCTGTTCTCACACCAACGCGCAATGTCACAATCTACACCTGTTACTAGATGGAGTAGGCAGTTGGAAAATTAATACCTAATTCGTACTCATTAAGATCACTATCACAATGCCGGGAAATAGAATTGAGGTATGACAGTTTTGTTTTGGCAACAGATCCGCTAGTAGATTATTAACGCCATTGTAGAATTTTACAAGCATTCTTGCTATAATTTCAATGTACTAACAAGAAGGTGGCCCTCTTGTTAAAAACCTCCGTAAAGTTTTTGTGGCAAGTCAGAATTCATATCCCGTGGTATTATTTCCCATTCATTTCATTTGTGTACAATAACCAAACCATATTTCGTAAAATACCACCCAATTTGAGTTAATTAGATAAGGTTATGAATAAAATATTAAATCCACTACATAACATTCCAAGATTCCGTCAAAAACTCCACTCTGTTCTGTTGATAAATTTTGTCAAGAAGCGGTAACAACTTATGAATTTTTATCGCACAAACCCAGCAGGTGTCAGCCATTTGTCATGAGCTCCGCCTTGGTGTCTAGGATGTCGGAGTACAAGCCTTTCTCTGATGAACTAGTGGGAGGTGTATGAAATACATCAGGGGTTTGTGCTAGTTGCTGGGGCGACTCACATGGCCACGTTCATTGCCCGCAGGCCCATCTTATAACGGCATGTTGAAATATCATAATGAGTTTATCGCCTGGAAGGGTTTTTTCCGAGTCCACTGCCCGTTAGTTACAACAATGAAAATCTATCGCTAAGTACCTGTTGATCTATAAAAAATATTGTTGCCGAATGAAGAGACAGAATTCCACCTGCACACACTCTTAATCATCGATTTGACAAAGGTAGTGAAAAGTCTGGAGCTATCGTTGTGATGTGATCACAGCGTGGCGAGTACCAGTTGGAACGGACGATAGTGTGCCGTTCATTATCCACCACGCAAATGAATTATATATGAATAATACTTCTTATTTCAACCCAATTGTACGTATGGTTCGTATATATGATGAGCTTGCAAGCAAACACATTTCATTAGACATATTTAACCATCGGGCATTCAAATTCAAAAAAACAATTAAACACATTTTATATCCATGACCATCTGAACAACAGTTTCTATATTATATCTTAATATTCATAATTTATGTTTGCCATCCTGTTGTTGGTTTTTTTTCCATGTTGTAATTTTAGTTTTCATAAATGAATTTATTTGAACTTTTTCGTTTATTCTTTTATATATAGTTTTTTTTTTAAATCCAATGTATCTAAATATTTAAATAATTATTATTTTCTTATTGTTATTGTGGTTAGTGTAAGTTAAGTTTCTATGTGATAAAGCGTTCTAGGTCTTCAGTTTAGTTTCCTCGGCGGGGGCCACCTCCTGGGGCCCACATAATGGTGGAAGGCGCCCGGATCAGGGTGGGGGCCAAAATGAAGTATTTGGGCCTCACCCTGGACGGGCGCTGGCGGTTCGAGCCCCATTTTACGGGGCTCGGTCCGCGAATTGCTGGGGCGGTGGCGGCACTCGGCCGGTTGCTCCCCAATATTGGGGGGCCGGGTGCCGGGTGCCGGCGACTTTTCATGGGAGTCGTGCGGGCGATGGCCGCCTACGGGGCACCAGTCTGGGCAGATGCCCTCGGTGCCTCCAACGTGCGCACGCTGCGCAGTGCGCAGCGCACGGTGGCACTGAGGACGATCCGGGCGTACCGGACGGTGTCCTCGGCGGCGGCCTTTGCGCTCGCCGGCTCCCTTCCTTGGGAGCTGAAGGCAGGTGTTCTCGCCGCTGTGTACGAATTCACGGCGGCGAGGAAACGTAGTGGAGAGCCTCCGGCTCCCAGGGAGATAGGGTGTAAGAGACGGCAGTTGCGGGAGGAGGCAGTCGAGAGGTGGATGCAGGACCTGGCGGACGCGCGCTACGGAACGTACACCGTTGACGCCGTCCGCCCGGTCCTGCGGGAGTGGATTGGTCGCAAGTGGGGCTCCCTGACGTTCAGACTGGTGCAGGTGCTGACTGGACATGGTTGTTTCGGGTGGTACCTGCACCGGATCGCTCGCAGGGAGCCGACCGCCGCCTGTCACGAGTGCGGCGCTGAGGAGGATACTGCGCAGCACACTCTGTCTGAATGTGCTGCATGGGAGGTGGAGCGCCGCACTCTGGCGGTGGCGGTAGGAGAAGATTTGTCGCTGCCGAGCGTGGTTCTGTCCATGCTCGGCAGCGAGCAGGCATGGCGAGCAGTGGCCTCCTTTTGCGAGGAAGTCATCTCGCAAAAGGAGGCGGCGGAGAGGGCACGCGAGGCGGACCCGCTCAGTGAGCGTCTTCGCCATCAGAGGACCGGCAGGAGGAGGCGGCGCTTTGCCCAACTCCTCCTGCCACCGTAGCCGGGCCTGAGGGGATGTAGTCGGGGGGCTTATCCCCTCATTGCACAGGTCTGGCGGACGTGGGGGGGCAGCTGGTGTGTGCCCAGCTGCCTCTCGATAGGTAGAAGCCCGGCGGCAACCTTCCGCCGGGTGGACCGTTGGGGCGGCTATTCAAGGGGAATAGCATAGAACGATCCCTTGCCGCCCCAACATCACGGTCTGTCGGTACACCGTGGGGTTTTAGTCCGTGCGAGTCGGACATATCCCACTCTCTCCCCCGGGAGGGTGGATATCCATAAGGGATTTCCCCACGTAAAAAAAAAAAGGTCTTCAGTTTAGTTTACTTTTTTTATTATTTTTAGTTAGAAAGGCGATGAGGGTGCCATGTCGTGTCTGTAATTAGGCTGCCAAGTAAGAGCCAATAGCCATGACGGTCGACACGGCGAAACTATAATTAAGGTTCCAATCAATAATGAAGTAGATCTGGCAGAGCGCCAAACTCTGAACCTTAGAGTTTGTCAACTGAAAGAACAGGCCAACTGGAGTTCTGATCAAGAAATCATAGTGTAAATTGCTAAATGTATAAGAACAGTGAAACAATTCAATTTATTTAAATACAATACATACAATATATAAATAGTCTATCGAGACTGGTTGTGAAACAGGGCTCTGTGTTCTCCTGCAACATCACGATCAATATTACACCACAGTCTTATATGGGTTAAATTTATGTATAGATAGGTAGGCAAACCACCTAGTCTCGACTTTGTCATCTTGTAACTCTTATATCACAATATTCTCTTTGAGTTGTAATTTGATCTATCGTCTCATCGCGTCGCAGACACGTAGGTCACAGTGTAGTCACGCGCTCGCAGTGAGATAATTCACCACCGCGTCATCCTGCGTTGCGTTGCGTCGATCTCAATAATCAGTATTGTAAGTGAAAACTTCTAGAATACTGATCAATATAATTTTTATAAAAGCTAGCTGTGCCTACGACCATCCACGTGGAAAATTAGGTATAAAACAGCAAATAACAATATCATCTGAATGTATTAAGTCTAATTACTTGGCTCCTTTTCTTTCAGTCCCCGTACTTAAGTCGCGTCGTCATTAAAGTAAAAATAACTTTTGATAGACTGAATCCCCCACCCGATACGCTCAGGTGTGCCACAGGGCTCCATACTCGCGCCCACGCTCTTCAATCTGTTCATCAGTGACCTACCTCGGTCTCGGGGAGTCGAGGTAGGTTGTTACGTTGACGATACCGTTATTTCCACTTCCGGCTGGCGGTCGGACTTTCTTAGGAAGCGCATCGAAAAAGCCGTTCATACTCTCGGTGAATGGTTTCGTCGATGGCGCATAGAAGTTAATCCCGATAAGAGTGCCGCAATACTCTTCGATCCCACGAAACGCGTTAATAAATTTGAGCCCATCAGGCTATACGGAATCGATATCCCTTGGGTCGAAGAGGTTAAATATCTCGGTGTTACATTAGATAAACATTTAAAGTTCAATTCACATATAGACAGAGTGCGAAACAAAGCCGCTATGGTCTTGGGTCGCCTCCATCCGTTGCTTTGTCATAAGAGTAAGATGTCCCTCAGACACAAGCTCACTTTGTATAAGACGTGTATCCGTCCCGTGATGACATATAGCTGCCCCGTTTTTGCGCATATGTCCAAAGATAACTTTCATAAGCTGCAGGTTCTCCAAAATCGTGTTTTACGTAAAGTGACCGGTGCTCCGTGGTACATTCGGAGAGTCGATCTCCATAGAGACCTAGAGATCCCTTCTATCTGGGCGTACGTAAAATCACTTACGATTAGTTATTT
This sequence comes from Antheraea mylitta, assembly GCA_014332785.1. NCBI lineage: Eukaryota > Metazoa > Arthropoda > Insecta > Lepidoptera > Saturniidae > Antheraea > Antheraea mylitta. The sequence continues at coordinate 139,843 of JACEII010000215.1, forward strand.
TGAAAAAGCCGCGAATCATTCCAATCCGTTAGTGGTATCCGCCGCAAACTATGAACCCGTACCTAACGCTGCGCGTTATAAAAGACGTCCGCGATGCATTTTTACCGACCCTCCTGATTTAATCACGTCAGCGAACGATCAGTACCAGCCTGTCCCTCGAAACAGAGCGTGCTCACGCCCACGCTCGCGTAACCACAGATCACGCCGCCGTGGTCTGGGGGTTAATTTCGCTCCCGCACACCCGATTAGGCCTCCCACGGCAGCGGCTCAAGCCTAGGTTCGATCCCTCGGTAGGGAGCCCTTGAGTGCGTTGCTTGCGCGATACGGTAACACACAAATATACATCACTGCTACAACACTACACGATCACCCCCACACATGTGCACGCCTACACGCTTACACATGAAAGTGGAAGGGTTTACTTTTTTCCCTTATCGAACTGAAAAACTCTCAATTTTTCGATAATAAATATATGGAGGAGTTGTTGAGGCGTGTATGCTTGGTACACATATACGTTTCAACAACTCATACACATATGAATAGTTAGCTAGGTTAGCTGAGATAGGTCGCGATTTTGCATGCAACAGGCAACAGCCAAGCCGAGGTGTGCCGTGCACCCTTGAGCTGGTTGCCATAATGAAATCGGCTGAATGCCTAAGTGCTCGCCTTAGTAGTCCGGTGAAGCTGTTAAGACCTTGCTGGGTCAATAGCGTAGACATTTCGAAAAAAAAAAGACTGAACCGATTTTATAAAACGTGTATATGTACTTGGTCTGTTTATAATTTACTACCTACCAGAACTTAGGTATACGCAGTTCATGAAGTAAATGTACCCACCGTTGTAACATTGCACTATGTACTGGTTCACAAACTGCGTTAGAATGCAATCTTTGAGGGCGCAGTACGCTCTCCACTTCGCACAACAAACACTACAAGGTAATCGTTTTTGATCCGCGAACCGCTTTGTCCTACGTCCTCTGAGATTGCCTCATCGCCTATAGTTATCTCTTCTCTATACTCATTTTCAAAATTAGCATACGCGTTACCCTTTCATAGTTCCAAATACAAGAGAAGCGCCTCTAGCGGTGAGAAATAATGAGGTGCTTTTTGATATAACTCATGAATATATTAACATAAAATAATATTAGAATATTAACCTTATAACAGTATATTTATATTTTAAAACTTTTGAACAGTGATTTTATTATGTAGGACCAGACGTTATTTTAATGTTACATGTTATATTAATGTGTTTGATACACCGTCTGATTAACCATACAGTATGTACTGTAACCCTCATTTCTCTCTCTGCGGGTGTATAATCAATATATATAGTGTATATATAGTTTTGTTATATTAAGAAATAATTAAGTATACAATATTAAGTGTTTTTCATTTAATATATATTTCTTAAAACTTGTCACTATAATTACTAAAAGTTTACATTTTTTTAGTTTTATAATATTACTTACGAAACTTGGATTTTTGTTAATTACTTGTAAAGTGGCACAGGAGTTTTATACATTAAGACAATAATATAATCACAGGAAATGTGGGACTTAGAATCAACAACAGAACACATTTCCATTGTTTTTAAAATTCTTATCTCTATGTCGTTTGTATTAAATTCTCGAAAAAAGTACTAGAAAATTTTTCACGAAATTTGGCATGTTAATAGTTTAAGTGTAAGCACTGTTACTTCACATCGGTTTTCTGTGAGAGGGTGGTACTACCCTCGGACGAGCTGACCCATTTATGCTGAAACCAATAGTAGCTTCAGTGTAGCTCTACCACCAACAAAATAAGTTTTTTAAATACATTTCATATATAATTAAACGCTATAGTGTCATGCTGCATCTCAGATAACAAAATTGTCCACAGAAGGTGAGGCCAATTAAAGTTCGGCCTCGCGTGGAATACTATTCGCATCTCTGGAACGGTTCCGTCAAATACCTACTGGGTGCTCTGGACAGATTTCAGTGACTGGCTGTCCGCGTTGTTAATGATTCAGACATTATAGAGTTTATAGAGCCACTTCAGTTGCGCAGAGATATTGCCTCACTGAGCGTGTTCTACCATCCGTATCATGGCGAGCGTTCTCCAGAGTTATGGAATTTAATCTCTTCCTCTCCTCTTCATAACCGAACCACGCGCGCTGGCCATCGGAGCGACAGTTTTACAGTAAACCCTATCTGGACACGGACTTAAAAGTTTATAACATCCTACCTTTGCCGTACCGTGAAACTGTGGAACAATCTCCTGGGCAGTGTGTTCCCTCTTTCCTATAATATGGAGTCCTTCAAGCGTAACGTGAAAGGCATTTACGCAGGCCGGTATGAGAGCGGCGACCGCCGAAGGATGACATATCTCTCGGCAGTCCCCGTTGTTTTTGGATTGCATTATGCTTACCATCAGGCACAGTGCAGTCACTTTGGCGGATAACTATTAAAAAAAATAGTCGATGTCGGTCTTTAATACACAAAACAATTTTATGTTTTTATTAATTACTTTGTTTATAATTGAAAATTCACACGGATGTAGTCACAGGCACAGCTGGTAGCATTATATACAGATACGCCTACACTGGACACAAAGTACTTCTAAATAATTAGGGGTCTAATAACGAAAAAAAAGTAATAAAATCCTGAAACTCGTTCATACTTAGCCTAAGTGCGATTCCAGTAATGATATGAATATATAAATACAATCTTTGTCTATAATGTATTAGCCTCTGCCCGCTACTTCGTTCGCGTGGAATAATTATTTTGGGCTAACGCTAACACGCAGCAAAAGCTCTTAAGAGGAAAAGAATCTCGATGTTTAAACATTCTTCATTGTTGCTCCGCTCCTATTGGTCTTAGCATGATAATATATAGCCTATAACCATTCTCGATAAATGAGCTATATAACATTGAAAAAATTGAAATTGGATCGGCAGTTGCTGAGTTGACCGCCTACAACCAGTCCTACAACGTCACAAACTCACAAACGTCATCTCTTTATAATAATAGATACTCGTCAAGCTGTATGTTTCTAAAAATATCGGTATTCAAAGTTCAGATTTTTAATAAGTAGTTTTTCGAATTGAACACATTTACTCTAAGATATGAATTACTAGATGTGCCCGTGACTTCGTCTGCGTGTAAACAGTGTTTATTAGGTTCAGTTACTTATTTACTAGTTACATATGTTTTATGATTTTCTTAGTGTAGTTTTATTGTGAACTCAGTACTTTAGCAGTGATGTGTAACAGACAGCCAGACATTTCTAAAAATGATTGAAATGTATTTAATTACTTATTCCTGGACATTTGCAATATTTTTTTTTCACGAAATTCGAAAAAGTACAGCGACGTTAAATTTACATTCTATTATATGTATAGAATATAGGGAATATAATAAAAAAATTATTAAAGTATTCTGGTAAATATGAATTCAAGATCGTATTATTACTTTCTTTTTAGAGACGAATCGAATGACTAAGAACTCAAGAAAGATTTACGTCTAAGTCCCATCCGAACCCGAGGGGATGGGGCTGGGCCCCCCATCTTCTCCTTGCACGGGTGAGGCTGACGAGGGGAGACTAGTGGTCGTATACCCAGTAGTTTCTCTATAGTAGGGTGAAGCCCGGAGTTTATTCGCCAGGCTGCCACAGGGGCAATTTTTCAGGTTTGAGAGCAAGCTCGATCCCTGGCTGTCCCTACAATGCGGTGGACCATACACCGTGGAGTTTTAGTTCGTGGGAGTCGGACATAACCCACTCTCTCCTCCGGGAGGGTGGCGTATTTATAAAGGATTTCTCCACGTTAATAATAAAAAAAAGGTCTAGTCCCATAGATTCAGCGCGTATAACGACATACCTCTATAATTATACTTATATTTACACGGCCGCAATTTCAATATTAACAAGATACGAGATATTATGAAAATAATCGAATGTAGTGTAAAATTTTAATCTTTGCATTGTTGAAAACAAATATAAACGTTGAGATATAGTCAGCGTCCAAAAGGAAACATTCATGAAACACGTTATTAAATTTATATGAAGGAGTGATGCGTAGAGCCTCCACAGCACAGGGGGGCTCGGACCAGAGAGGTCACGCTGTCCCTCGCGCTTGAACAGTTTCCTATCATAAACATTATCACAGGACTTATAAATATCAACATAAAGTTACTGCGAGTAGCATCACAACAAAGAGGTGGGCGCGATGGACGTAGGTACTTTTCATGTCGCTCTAATGATTATATTTCATTAGTGTTCCTTCTCAGACAATAAAAAAAAATCCTAGAATCAGACCGCAGCGCCACCAGCTGGGTCCGAATATGAATCAAAGCCATTTTCGAATCCACTAGAACACACAAGTTTTGTAGATGGTAGAGCCACGCTGAAATTACTGGTTTCAGCATGAATGGGTCTGCTCGTCCAGGGTAGTACCACCCTCTCACAGAAAGCCGACGTGAAGTAACAGTGCTTGCATTGTTGCGTTTCGTTCGATCAGTGAGAGCGCCGTAGCTCTACCTCCCCTCCCTCCTCCCCTCTCCCTTACCCTTCCCCAAAACACAAGCTGGCAATGCGCAAGTGCTTCTCCCCTGGTGTTGCAAGTGTCTCTATGGACGACGGTGATCACTTAACATCAGGTGACCCGTCTGTTCGTTTGCCTCCTATGATATAAAAAAAGGAAAATCATCAAAATCGGTCGAACCGTCTAAGCGAAGTTCAGTCACATCCACGCTAAAGATAAAAATGTGCAAGATTGCCTATGGTGTGCCAAAACATTATGATTTCTTTTTTACTCTCTGCCCAAAATATCTCGGAAGATTTCCTAACAAAGCTCTTGTTAAAAGATAATATGGGAGATAATAATGATTTTTTATTAATTTTTGTCCTGCAAACTGTGATATATTTTTAAGAAAAAAAAAAAACTAATGAATGGACCTGTTTAAATTTGCTACAAAAAAATCTTTTGAGGCAAATTTCTATCTTCAATATTTGATTTGTTGTCTTATTCTGTGTGTTTTATTTCTCAACTGTAACCCTCCAAACTACCCTATATCTCTCTCTTTGTCAAAAATAGAACTTACTTTCTGTTATCAGGTTGTATACGACATAGTCGATGCAGTCAGGATGCCAATAACACTAAGTAAATACTTTCACTCTTTATTTGCCCAGATTTACGGCTTACAGTACAATTTACAATGGAATGCGTAGATAACACCGACATCTTGCCTTTTATAGGCCGAACTATATAATTTATAAGACGAACTATATAACTCAAAGCAATTACCATTTACTTATAATTCTGCTATATGTTTTAAGTAACACAAAGATAATAATTAATGAACAAATTAATATTATTTACGTACATCAATTCTATATAAAATCATTGTTATATCATTGTTATTTATGTATCTGAAATATGTGTATGTGTGTAGAGTAGAGACATCTAGCCCTTTATAGGTCAAACTATTGAAGTCAAAGCAATTACTATTATTATCATAAAACTAATGTTGTGCAGGTAATAAATGAACAATATCAATTCCTATTGAAAGGACTCATTGAAATCATCTTTAATAAAAAGTGTTAATGTGTCTCTCTTATATGTTGGCGCTTGGCGCTAGTATCAATGCATATCTCTAATATGTAGCGCTAGCATCTCGAGTCGAATGACGAGCGGTACCGGAAGTGGGTAGCTAACATTTCTTTATAACAAATATAACAATAACGAGGTGGACTCTGAGAGTGGCCGTATCCGCCAAAGATGGCCTACAAGAAGGGGGAGGCGGAACACACTCCTTGCTCCGCTACCGTAGCCGAACCTGAGGGGATCCAGCCAGGGGGCTCATCCCCTCATTGCACAGGTCCGGCTGACGAGGGGAGGTGACTGGTTGTGTACCCAGTTGCCTCTCTATAGTAGGATGACGCCTGGCGACCAACTTGCCAGGCTGCCGCAGGGGCGGTTTCTCAGGAAGAGAGCCAGAACGGTCCCTGGCCGCCCCTAACATGCGGCCGACGTACACCGTGGGGTTTTAGTCCGTGCGAGTCGCACATAACCCATCCTCTCCCCCGGGAGGGTGGGTATCCGTTAGGGATTTCCCCACGATAATAAAAAAAGAAAAAAAAAAGATAATAATTAACCCTAACCAAAACATCTATTAAATCTTAATAAACATTATGAATTTATTATTCTGTATTTATTTTCCTATATTTTTATTTACTTAATAATAAAAACTTGCTAATAATATTTCTTGTTGTCATTAAGTTCCGAGGTAGCTGATAGCTGGGACTATAGATAATAAAGCTTTAAGTAAAACCAGATGGCAGTACATTCCCGCCGATATATATCCCCGTGCCCCGCGCACAAACGTTCCCGTTACCCTAGACAAGTCTTGCCGACTAGGGAGCCTGCTGCCTCAAACCACCCTCGATCTCCGCCTCTGACGTCTACAGAGGCCTTCCCGAACCTGTCGAGCACATCTCATGCACCGGTAGCACCCGTACCCGCGCCTAGAATGCCTGAATCCCCCTTCGCCCCGCTTGGGCCAATCAGGCCTCGTGGGCTCCCAAGATTGCATCCCAGCCTGATCCTTGATCCCAGGTGGGGAAGCCTTTACAGGCTGACCCCGCCTTTTCCTTTAAACTATCCGCCATAGACTGCGCAGGCCAGTTGTTAATTTTCTACGGGATCTCAGAGATCTCCGC
>JACEII010000216.1:5669-26548 GCA_014332785.1 Antheraea mylitta
TATTTTTTTTTTTTCTCGAACTGACTACGCTATTGACCTAGCAAGGTCTTAACAGCTTCACCGGACTACTAAGGCGAGCGCTTAAGGCACTCAGCCGATTTTATAATGGTAACTAGCTCAAGGGTGCACGGCACACCTCGGCTTGGCCGTTACCCGTTGCATGCAAAAATCGCGACCTATCTTAGCTAACCTAGCTAACTATTCATATATGTTTGAGTTGTGGAAACGTATATGAGTACCAGCATATCCGCCTCAACAACTTCTCCATATATATTTTTATCGGAAAATTAGGAGAGTTTTTTCAGTTCGATAAGGGAAAAAATCTTTCACAAAATAACCCTTCCACAGAGATGTGTAGCGTGTAGGCGTGCACGTGTGTGGAGGTGATCGTGTAGTGTTGTAGCAGTGATGTATGGGTGTGTCACCGTATCGCGCAAGCAACGTACTCAAGGGCTCCCTGCCGAGGGATCGAACCTAGGCTTGAGCCGCTGCCGTGGGAGGCCTAATCGAGTGTGCGGGAGCGAAGTTAACCCCCAAACCGCGGCGGCGCGATCTGTGGTTACGCGGGCGTGGGCGTGAGCACGCTATGTTACGTGGGACAGGCTGGTACTGATCGTTCGCTGACGTGATATCGTCGGGAGGGTCGGTAAAAATGTGTCGCGGACGTCTTTTATAACGCCCAGCGTTGGGCACGGGTTCATAAGTAGTGGCGGATACCATTAACGGACTGGGATGAATCGCGGCTCGCTCGAAATGGCTAGTAGTGAGTGATTTAATATACGCCCAGATGGACGGCATCTCCAGGTCCCTGTGGAGATCCGCCTTCCGGACGTACCAAGGAGCACCGGTGATTTTACGCAGAACCCGGGTCTGCAGTTTCTGAAGATTATCGAGATTATTCGCGTGGGCGAAAACCGAACAACTGTACGTCATTACCGGACGAATACAAACTTTATATATTGTGAGCTTATGTCTGAGGGACAGTTTGCTCTTCTGGCATAGTAAATAATGGAGGCGACCCAAGACCATAGCGGCTTTGTCTCGCACTCTCTTAATGTGTGGCTCGAATGTTAAATGATTATCTAAGGTGACGCCGAGATACTTGACCTCGGTGGTCCAAGGTATCTCGGAATCGTATAGCCTTATGGGCTTTAACTTATTATCGCGATATCTAGGGTCGAAGAGTATCGCGGCACTCTTATCGGGGTTAATTCCTATTCGCCATCGAAGAAACCAATCACCGAGTGTGCTAACGGCTTTTTCGATGCGATTCCTGAGAATTTTCGGCTGCCAGCCAGAGGCGTAGATGACTGTGTCATCAGCATAACAACCTACCTCGACTCCCGGGAGCTTAGGTAGGTCGCTGATGAACAGGTTGAAGAGGGTGGGCGCGAGAATAGAACCTTGCGGCACTCCTGAGCGTATCGGACGGGGCGATGAGAGTTCGCCGTCTACTCTAAAACGGAAGGTTCTATCGGCTAGATAATCGCGGAGGATATGAACTAACCTATCGGGTATGCCGGCTTGATTTAGCTTGAATATAAGCCCTTTGTGCCAGACCTTATCGAAGGCCTTCGCGACATCGAAAAAGACAGCTATTGTACGTTTCGGATTAGTGTTTCCCACGGGCGGATCCGGCGCCGGATGCGGATCTTTATTGAAATTAGCGAATATGTACTCCGTGAGGCGGAGCACTTGATCCGGACAAGAGTGTTTGGCGCGAAAACCAAACTGCTCGGGTGGAATTAAATTTTGAACGTTAATCTTGACCTGGAGACGGTTCAGAAGGAGCCGCTCGTAAACTTTCCCTAGTGTATCAAGCAAACTAATCGGACGATAGCTATCGGGAAGCGTAGCTTTCTTGCCGGGCTTGTGAATCCCTATCACTACGGCCCTCTTCCAGACGGCTGGAAAATGGCCCTGGGACATGGCCGCATTGAAGATGCAGACCAATAGAGCTATGATGCGATCAGGAAGGAGCTTCAGAACCTCATTCCTGATCCCATCGGGACCTGGGGACTTCCTAGGCTTGAGACGCTTGATGGCAGCCGAGACTTCGTCGAACGTTATCGGGGTTAAGGTATCCGCCGGCGGAGACGCGAGTGCATGCTCTACGGCTGTATCGATGGACTCTATGATGGAAGGGTCAGTATTATCAGTGTTTGGCGAACACTGTTTCTCTAAGCTCGCGGCGAGACATTCTGCTTTATCAGAGTTATCGAACGCGGGAGGCAAACCGGGGCCTCTATCTAGAGGGGGCATTGGGATAACCGTATCGGACTTGAACTTTCGCGTGAGAGCCCAGAATGCCAGGTGAGACGGCTGGAGATCCTCCAGAAACCTGTCCCACCTGTCACCCCGGATCTCAGAGATACGAGATTTGACTGCTTTACGTAAGACACGTAAGCGTTCGCGGTTCTCAGCGGTCGGGTAAGCGTCGTGAGCACGAGTCGCGGCGTTCTTTTCCGTGATCAATGCTCTCGCGTCGTCAGGGAGTATAAAACGGCGTTCGTTCGCCGCTTGTACCTCTTTCGAGGTCTCCCTGACGGCGGTCTGGAGATAATCGACCAGGGAATCGATGGCCGAATCCGCGTCGGCTTTGGACACTAACACGTCCGGAATACTGTCTAAACTGTTAGGCGACGGACTATTTTTAAAATACTCTCTAATTTTGGCGTAATCGGCCACTCTGATCGGCGTCGGACTAAAGTCAGAGTTGTGTCCTAACTGTAATAAAACCGGGCGATGGTCCGAGTCGAGTTCGTGTATGACTGATATGAGTCGTACAGGAAGCGAGACATTTTTTAATAAAGCTACGTCTAAAACTGACGGTCGGCAGTTATCTTGATAGTGTGTGGGTTCCGGAGGGGCTATGACGTCAAATGCGAGAGCCTCACCTAGTTCGTCGAGTATCCTCCCGTTGCGAGAGGTACGCGGACTATTCCAGATGACGTTCCCGCAGTTGAGGTCCCCCGCTATAATAACCGAATTACCTAAATTAAATAGCGCCTGCAGATCGGATTCGAGCAATGCTTTATTCGGCGGTTGGTACGCGGAGACAAGAATAATATCAGAGTGGCCCGTCATCGCGACGCGGCATACTGACGCTTCCATATGAGTGAGCGCGGGCGGATCTAACGGCATGCAATAAAGCGAACGCCTAAAGTAAATTAACGTGCCGCCCCCGCGGGCGACACGGTCATTTCTAACGATACAGTAGTTCGCGATTCTCGGATTTCGCATACTCGGTTTTAACATCGTTTCCTGGATGAGGAAAACGTCAATCTGTCTGTCGCGTAAAAAGTCAGCTACTAGATCGCGCTGTGTCCGAAGGGATCTCGCGTTAAAAAACGAGAGGCAAAGACCGCGAGGTTTAACTTTATTCATTCCCGTGAATTTAAAAATAATTAGTATTTGGGCGATTGTGAACGGACGAGGCGCTGTATGGTGGCTCCGATAGCCGGAAAGCGCGCTAGAGCATTAATGAGTTGTACCCCGCGGGGGTTCTCTTCTACCAGGGCGTAAAAGGCGAGCACCTCCTGCATGTCGTACTCTATAAGAAGTTGCTCCATCCAATCAAACTTCTCCTCGAGAGAAGAAGATGATGAAGGAGCCTGGGTCGCCTTAGGTGGCGGCGCCAGAGGCCTTGAAGAGGCCTGAGGCTGAGGTCTGGGAGCCCAGGGGGCCATAGGGGCCCGCCCGGGTTGGGCCGCGCGCGGCACAGAGGGTGGCGAACGCGGTGTAGGTGCGGGCGCTACCGGGGCGCGGGAAGCGCCCGGCAGGCCCGGGAAGGCCTCCACGGACATGAGAGGTGGAGGCGGACGGCGGGCGGCGGGTGCAGACGCCCTGGGCGCCTGCCTCGCCTGACGAGGGCGTTGTGTGCGCGGCGCGCGGGGACATCCGCGATAGTTCGCGGGGTGACCCGCGTTACCGCAGAACTCCACGGTGGTCATCTCACTCCGCCTCCTCTTGTGGGCGGACGAGGGAACTGTGCAAGGCTAGGCCTTCTGCAGTGGTTGCAGCGCAGCCCGTTAAGACGGGCCGGTCATTGGGTTCCGCTGTAATCAGAAAAAGAAAGAGATTTTATTAATTAATTTTTTTTTTTTTTTTTTTTTTTTTTTTTTTCTCCTTTTAATGATTAGCGGTTGGTATCTGTTTGATAATTAGGTATTCTAAAGTTAATTGGCTATCTTGTTTAGTGGTCATCCTCTTCTGGGATGGCCAGGTTGCGAGGCGATGGCTTAGTCCGGTGATCGGGAGGTCGCGCGTGGAGCGGGGCAATTCCTCTTACAAGCGGAAGACTTGTAGCGTCCGCCCGCCGGAACAAGGCTGTTGCCAGTCTTTGAATGAAGGCTTCTATGTCCTCCCATTTGAGGTCTCTTTGTATAGTGGCGTTCCTTACGTATCTAGGCGCCCCTACGATTGTCCTTAGGCACAATCGTTCCTGTCTACGTAGGCGTTCGCGTTGGAAGTTAGATGCGTAGGCGTACCATGCCGGTGCCGCGTATGTTAGGCGGGTCCTTATGTACGTCTTGTACAAGGCTAGCTTTGTTCTTAGGGGTAATCTGGATGCTAGAACGGGTTGGAGCAGAGCTCTCGTGGCTTTTACACGACCGACTATGTAGTCGACGTGTTTGACAAATTTCATTTGTGCATCGATTTGGACTCCCAGGTATTTGGCATGCCTCAGCCATGGCACGCTTTCCCCCTGTAAGAGTAATGGCGGCGGATACAGGTATGTTCCTGTGATGATCGCCTGTGTTTTGGCGACATTGACCGTCAGTCTCCACCGATCAAGCCAGTCGGGCAGAGCCGCCAGAGTCGGACGCAGGTAGTCTGCGGCGTATTTTTTGTTTGCTGATGACGCAAAATACGCCGCATCATCCGCGTACAACGCTAGCTCTGCTCGGCCGACCCGGGGAATGTCGTCGGTATATCGCGCATAAAGCACAGGCGATAGGCAGCTGCCCTGGGGTACCCCAGCGCGTACCGGGCGTTCCGTCGAGGATACCCCCTCGACCGCCACTACCACTCGGCGGTCACTCAGGTAGGAAGCCATGAGTTTGACGATTTTCCTGGGTATAGGGGACATCGACAGTTTGTATAGCAGTCCCTCATGCCATACTCTATCAAATGCCCTCTCCATATCCAGGAAAATAGCCGCAAAGTAGTGCCCTCTATTGGCACTATCCGACATCATATGTGTGACTCTACACAATTGAAGTGTGGTCGAGTGTTGTGCGCGGAAACCAAACTGTTCGTCTCTCGGTGGTAGTAGTGACGTCAGTTGCCGCTGTAATAGCTTCTCGAACACTTTGGATACTGTGCTCAAGAGGGTGATCGGACGATAGCTCTCGGGTTTAGATGTATTTTTACCCGGCTTCGGAATCATGATGACTCGTCCGGTTTTCCAGGCTGTCGGAAAATGACCCGTGCGTAGTATACCCGAATACAGGCGCGCTAGAGCGGCGACGGTCTTAGCCGGTAGATGGCGCAGCGCTGCATTCGAGATACAATCCGCTCCCGGGGCTTTTCGGATGCTCAGTGAGTTGATCACCTTCCTAACTTGCGCCGGCGAGATGAATGCCGGTATTTCGTCCGTTTCCGGCTCTTCTAGGAGGTTCCTCACATGGTTGTTAACCTCGTTATTGTGGGCAGTGTTTTTGACCGGGTTGGGTGTGAAATGGCGCTCAAGGTAGTCAGCGAAAATTTCCGCTCGGTCAATCGCACGATAACGTCGGTTACCATCGGCGTCGATCAGGGGTTTTACGGGTGGCTTCTCCGCGGATAATTGTCTACATAGACGGTGGATAGAGGGCATATCCCCGTCTATGGACTCTACGTGACGTTCCCACGACTCCGTGGCGTGGTCGTCTAAAGCGCTCTTGATACGTTCAACCAGGTTATTAATCCTAGTTTTCTGCAATGGGCAGCGATCTCTCTGCCACTGTCGGCGCAGCGTCCTTTTCTCGGCAATAAGTGCTTGGATCCACGCGGGTAGGGGGCGGTACCTCCCACTCACGCGGCCAGTGGTCGACGATGATAAGGTCGTTGCCTCGGTCAGAGCGCTGCTTATACAACCGCAGAGATCGTTGGTTAGGTTCTCTACGTCCTCGGCCGTCGAGGTAGGAATCGACCGGGTTGTATCACAAAGTTTACTTGTGAAGGCACTCCAATTGATCCTATTTTTTTTAATAGGAGGTAGAACGCTTGTAACCTCTTCAGCGGTTATTATCAGGACTGGCCTGTGATCCGAGGGGAGGTCCGGCAAAACCTCCTGCGTGGGTGGCGTTAGTAGTCCTTTGTATACTACAATGTCGAGGACATCTTCTGTTGCATGACCATAACGTGTGGGTTGGTCGGGTCCCACAACATTGTAGTCATGCGTGATGGAGTCATTGTAGAGTGCTAGCCCTTGTGTGCAGGTTCTAGACGAGTTCCACCATACATTTTTGCAGTTGAGGTCTCCCGCAATGATGGTGGGGCAATCGTCAACTAGAAGGGATCTTATTTCCCTGACGTCCAGCTGGCTTCCCGGTGGTTTATAGGCTGCGAAGACTCGAAGCTCGCGGCCACCGACCGAGATAAGGATGCCGAGTGCGTATATTGACTGCATCTCGCAATACGGTATCGTTTGATGCACAATTTTGCGCCTCACGATGACGGCGAGGCCCCTTATCGCCCTTCCTGATTCGCCTGTTTCATCCTTTCTGTACACGAGGTACTGAGGGAAGGAGTACCTCTCTCCCTCTCTTAGCCTCGTTTCTGAAATCAACATTATGTCAATGTTTTGCTCTCTGAGAAAACAGTCGACCAATCTGCGTTTCCCAGAGAGCGTCTGAGCGTTCCAGTGTACTATGCGCAGTGTCTTAGCCATTAGTGACCGGCGTTAATGTCAACATCTTGAGAACTTCCACGCGTAGCTCAGGGCGCGCCTTTGCAACCGCGAGGAAGAAAGCTTCTTCGGACATTGGTGGTCCCGCACCTCTCACAGGCTCGGTCGGGAAAAGTTTAGACCCGGCCGAGGGGAGGGGGGGGGGGGCGCTCGAACTTTGTTTGGTCGCCTTGTTTTTCCTTTTTGGCCTCTTCTTATTAATACTGGAGCCTCTAGGAGGGGCATCATTCGCCGGCGCCATAAGGCTTGTTACCGCAGAGCACACAACTGGGAGGGTCGGGAGTGCCAGGAGCGCGCTCGCACTCCTTCGTGGCGTGGTCTCCCAGGCACTTGACGCACCTGGGGCGAAGATGACAATTCTTCGCGGAGTGGCCATAACTTTGGCAGTTATGACACTGCGAAGGAATGTGGGTCTTGCGTGGAGGCTCAACGGTGATCCCGTTGAGGCCACACACAGACGTAAGAGAGAAAATGGCCTTGCCCTCCTGCGACCGGTCGAGGATGGCGAGAACCATATTATATGGTTTGCGGTTGCGTGGGTGGTACATACGATGTACCTCACGCACTGGGTATTTATTCTCCTTAAGGGAGAGAGTGACTTCCTCGACCGAGATTTCGGCCGGGACGCGGCGAAGCACGACACGCAGGAGGCGCTCCTCTTCTAACGCGTAAGTAAAGTACGCGAGTTTCATTTCGGTTAAAAATCGAATCAACGCGCGGTGGTCGTCCGACGTAGTACATTTGACACGAATGCCCGCCGGCGTACTAAGGGCGTTCGTGTAGTTGATGTTGCGAGTCTTAAGACTGTTCGAGATCGCGGTCCATTTAGACTTATCCTGTATCGTAACAGGCGGCGGCGAGCGCGGCTTCCTACCTGCGGACGGAGTGAGCGAGACAGAACTATTGTTGTTGTTGCCGGCCTGTTTTCGCGGCGGTATAGAGTCGGGTTGATTCGTCTAATTCCATCTCGGCTTCGGACTCCGAGCTGGAAATCGGGGCCTCGAATAGGCCCTTTTCGCGCGCATCGAGAGGCGATTGCGGCGAGAGAGAATCGAATGAATTCGCGGTAGGCACCTGGGGCACAATTTGTCTATTTCCGTAAAATTGCGCGACGGAATTTTTTACTACTATATCGATCGCTTCATCGTTGAAGCCCTGTGCGCGAAGCGTTGCGCGCGTCGCATCTACAAAATCTTGGCGGTCCATACCGAAGGACTGAGAGGGAGGGGCCGCGAACAAACCTCCCTGCCTTAAGGGCAGGGGGGCACGCCAACGAGTAAACTAACGGGCTATCCCGAGCCCGGGCCAAGAGAAACTGTGGGCGAATGTGCAATGCCTCACAGGGGGGTCCTAGCTTGCCTAGGGGGAGGCCCTATCAAGCCCGAGGCCGAGAACGCAGACCGGTAAACCGGGCTACGCCCAAACAGACACCCGGGGATGGAATAAGGGGAAAGGTAGGGTGGGAGGGAGACACCTGGACTAGACTAGGCGACCTCGCCAAGGCCTAGCTACCCAGGCCCGTCTACCAGTGCAGTAGGCCGCGGGGCCTACGGCGAGCGGGTAGGGCGCTCCAACCACCTTGCGTTGGCACCGGGAGGTTTCCGGCGGTTGGCCAGACGACTGGACTTGCAGATCGGGTTTGCACTAAAAAGTGCAATTTGACACGCTCAAAATGGAGCGCCTACGATTGACATTCCGTTCTTCAAAAACCGGACAGAATCGCGACGAGCTCGAAAAAGACTACGCGAAACGATGCACGAAGCACGCAGCACGCAGTCGAAGATCGCAAACACTCGCGGCAAAAACTCCGAAAAAAAATAACGGTTAAAAAATAACGGTCACTTTTCGAGCGAGCAACGGACATACGTCTAACATGTGCGGCGGCACGGGTCGGACTCTCCGAAAAATTCTTTCAGTATATATAGCTTATTTATCGAGAATGGTTATAGGCTATATATTATCACGCTAAGACCAATAGAAGCGGGAGACGGCTCCATCGTCTACGCGTGCGAGGTCGTCCGCGAGCCCGAGCTCCGACCTACGCGACGATGCGCAAGTTTAGCGCTCCCTCGTCCGCTCCGCCTCTTGCGTTGAGCCGACGAACCAAAAAAGGTCCTTTTCAGGACCAAACAGACCGCCACCCGACGACCACAGCTTCGCCCACCGGACCTGCCTCCGCTCCATCTGCATCGACCCACGCTACGCCTTCCGGACTCCGCATCGCTGCTGATCCTGTTTCTGCTCCTCGCCCGTCGACCTCGCGCGCGGGGCAGTCGCCGGTTGCCGGGACGTCCTCTTCGACAGCGGTGTACGAGAGTGATATTCTCACTCTCGCCCAGCTAATTGTAGCTGGGACCCTGTCGGAGGGGATGGCTCGGTGGCTAGCGCTGTTCCTGCGCATACGGGAAGCCGCTGCCGAGGGCCGCCCGCCCACCCCGGGAGACGTACTGGCGCTCAACAAAGCGTCCCGTGGTACGCTCACGCTACCCGCGATTTCGGACGCGCCGTCTAGCCCGCTCGGTCGAGCGCTGCGCCTCGTGCGCAGTGAACCCGATGCAGGGCCCGCCGCCGCGAATCGCGAGACAACACCAGCCTCACCAGAAGACCTACCAGAGAAGATCGCCTGCACAACGGTACCAGCGTCGACATCACCGTCCCGCGCTACCGACATCGACCTCCCAGCGGAACGAACGCGTGCACCCACATCCGCCCCCGCTCCGCCGCGAAAATCGTACGCGTCGATCGCAGCGCCGCCTGCGCGCGATCCGCGACAGGGTAATCGCCTACGGAACCCTAACGCGCCGCCACCGAGCGAGAGCGCCGCCGCCGCTCCCTCGGTTACTACCTCGTCCCCCGCCCCACCCGACGCGAGGGGCCCGCGTTTTCCGCCAATCGTGGTCGAGCGCCTCCCAAACTGGGCTGAGCTGCTCCCACAGCTGGAGGAACAGTTGGGACGCGGTCCCAACGTTCGCGTCTTCGGAGAGGGACTACGATTTATTCCTCAAGACAAAGAAGAATACCTATTAACAAAAGAATTCCTGAGAAACCAAGAGGGGCTTGAATGGTTCGCCTACTCGCCCCCCGCGCAACAAGGCCTCAAGGTCGCTGTACGCGGCCTGCCCAGCGGTACAGACCCGAAGATTATCCTCGAAGCCCTCAACAAGAAGGGCTTCGAACCAGAATACGCCCGCCAGATAAACGGACGACGAGGAAGACAAGGGTGCATATTCTTCGTCATCCTAAAGCGAACGCCCGGACTAACGCCCGCTATATATGATGTCACGAAAATCGCAAGCCTGCCGATAACTATAGAAGCCTGGAGGGGGGAGCGTCGTCTTGCTCAGTGCTTTAGATGCCAGCAGTTTCGACACTCCTCCCAACAATGCCATCGCAAGATAGCCTGTGTGCGGTGCGGAGGACCACACTCCGCCCGCCAATGTGAACGCTCGAAGGACGAGGAAGCGACCTGCGCCAACTGCGGGGGCGCACACCCGGCCAATGACAGAACACACTGCCCCGTTTTTAGACGAGAGATTAGAAACCGCCGAGCAGGAACCGTACCCCGAACAACGGGCTACGGAAGACCCAGGCCGGCGGTCGAGAAAACCGAAGGAGATGAGACTACCCAGGAAAATGCGGGGGCGACACTGATGGCCCCCGCCAACATTCCTCCCCCTCGAGGGACAACAAGAAGAAAGACCAGGAGCAAAAGACACCCACGCAAGTCGGAAACAACGCAACAGGATGAGGCGGTAGCCGCCCCGGCACAGCAGGCCCAGCCCATCCGACCCGACACAGAACGCCTGAGCCCCAAGAAGCCCATTATGCAATGCAGCCCGGCCGAGCTGGAACAACGCCATAAAGAACTGTGCGCTAAATACATAGCCGACATGGAGAAAGCCAAAAACGAGCGAGAAGCCAACGCCATTGACAAGAACTTTGAGCTACAACAAAACAACATCGTGTACGCGATGGGAATAAAAAGGAGAGAGACCACAACAACAACCGGGGAAAGAGACAACTAGAAAATAGACAAAGACGTCCGAGAACACTAAAGGGGCAAGCCGTTTAAAGACGGCTCCACCCCCGCAGATTAGACACTCCCGTTTAAGGCGGGAGGAGAGAGATGTCTCAGCCAGAGGGTTCGCCCTGATGCTGATCCCCCGCACGCCCCCACAGGGGTGAGCGAGAAGAAGTCCCGACGAATAGAAGCGGAGCACCAATGAAGAATGTTTAAACATCGTGGGTTTTTGGAACGAAGTTCCTTATCGCGCGTTGTGAACGGGGGCTAGACGGAAAAAATTCTTACGAAAAGTTGTAACGACACATTTTGCTATAGTAAGCTATTGTAAGCTGTGCGGCGTCGCATGTTTCTCTGTCTGTCTCTCTCTCTCTCTCTATTATAGAAAGCAAGCTAGATATTTTCATTTCTATTTCGCATTGAACAGTGTGGTGTCGCGACGATTATTTTTGTTGAGTGTATACAGGTTTGTTGTAAATAATAAATAATAATTTAAATAAAATAGAATCCCAAACATATGTTTCCTACTTCAGTTACCACAAGCCAATTATTACGAAAATTGAGCCTACTGATTAAGTTTATATAACATTATATTTGTTAATAATAAAAAAAATATTATTATAACTTAAAAAAATAAAATTTTATTACAATTCCTTCACTAATTAATCGAAAGGAACTTCGTTCCATCCGGGTGTCCCTTGACACCTCTCAAGTTTTTTTTCCTCTTGAGAGCTTCCGCTGCGTGTTAACGTTAGCCCAAAGTATTTATTCCAGGCGAACGATGTCACGGTCAGGGGCTAGTATTAGATATATATAAGTCACTGTTGTCATAACCCTCGTTATAAGAAATTGTGATTTCTACAATACGGTCTCTAAGCAGTACAGATAACACATTGTCTTGGAACATCGGAATAGAATGTAATAACCGATTAAAAGGTAGGTTGCCAAAAAAAAAAGAAACATGCTAATTTGACAATGATATTCTCCTCGTTAGTAACTCGCGTGAAGCCAGGGCGAGAAGCTAACGTGAACATAATTATCAATAACCAAAACAATAACACGTTTATTCGAGAGAAACATATAAATACAAAACCGCGATTGGGAAATGTGATTTGGCGTTATTCCAAAAACGATCGTTCGTGTTTTATTGAACATTGATATATTTGTTTGTCCGTATGTTTGTGGTTTCGTCTGGAAATACTACGATGGAATTAGCCCCGTGTTTTTTATTTGCTGCATCGAATGACATAAATATATTCAAATGCAGAGACGATCCGGTTGATAAAATTATATAGCAAGTGTAAGCGACGCGTAGAACAGTAATAATATATTGGCGCGCGCGTGTCACGCATTGGTCTGGCACCGCGTACCGTGCTGTGAGGACGATTTGAATAGGGTCATTTTAGAAACTTTAATTGATGTTTTTTCGTGTAATTAGTTAAGATATTGATGTAATTTGATCGTAATAATTGTTTTTATATAAAAAGGCACGTATAGGTATAAAAATTATGATAAAATGTTAATATTTGTAGAAGTAAACATTCATGAATCGTGATTCGCAACATCTCGAAAATTGTTAAAATTGAACTTATTTCTATGTAAATCATGCTTAGGATAGTATATTATTCGATAATATTACAAATTTATATAGTTAAATTGCTCAGGAAAGCCAAAAAAGGCCTTTGAAGAAATTGGAAAAATCGAGAATTGTTGTAAAATTGCATGTTTTTGTTGTATAACTTTTTAGTTATTCTAGGTATAATCTAGGCAATTGTTGCATTATATAGAGCTTTTCGAGACGAATCTAACCATGTATCACACATATAGGTGTAAATTATAGTTATAAAGATATTTTAGAAAATGTACAAAATTCATAGTGAAAATGAGAATCAAAATGTTAAAAAATTGATAGAGCCGCAGGGGCTCTCATTAAGGTATAGCCGCCGAGTACTTAAGCTCGACGGCGGCCGGTACAAATCGTGGCAGGTTCATAGCAATCAGACCATCTGATACGAACGGGGAATCAATCGTTACATCAAGAGTCTTCGAGTATCTTCGGGTTCATCAAGTTCATCGTGGTTCATCATACATCGAGTATCGCCGTACATCGCGTCTTCGCTCGTCGAGTCGTCACGTCACGTCACGTCGCTCCGAGTCTACGCTGCGTATCGAGGTGCTGCCCCTCCTCAAGGCAGAATAATAACGAGGTGCTGCCCCTCTTCAGGCAGATTAGGGTCACGGGTCTGATTGCGTTCGTCCTGCATAGTGTCTGCGACCTGTACCCGTGTACAGAGAGCGCTGTAACGCGAGTATTAATTAAGTATAGTGCTGTAAGGACAATTGTAAGTACAGTTTGTGAGTATTTAATAAATCCCCTTGTTTTGTGCGAAACGTGCAGTTTGGCATTGCCCGCCAGCGTCCCGGATCCTTTCCCTCTACCCCTCACCTCACCCCCTCTCCTTGTTTCCTACCCCTCCTACCCCTGACGCTTCCGACTGGGCCCGGTTGGGGTGCCAGGGGCCTTAGTCCTTAGTCCCTCCTCCTCCATAGTGTTTTGGTCCTTTGAGCCGGATCATCCTTAGTCCGTTATAGTAGTATACTAACCATTTCCTCATTCGCGATACGTTCCCACTCTTCTTGACTCACATCGCTCCCAGATGATTCACCTATATCAACAAATTCTGCCGGGCTAGGAGCAAAGACCCCTTCATCTGCAGATTCCTATAAACATAACCATTGATGTTATCTTTTACCACAATACAATTTATATATTTAAATATGTGACATACTAACCATCTCCTCATCTCCTCTTTCCTCCCAATCTTCAAAGCTCATCTCGCTCCCGAAGCCATCTTCGAAAATCTCGAGATACTCAGATTCGCCGGGAGCGGATGAGCCGTATGAGCTGGAAGGGTCCTATAAACAAAAATATTGATTTAATCTTTCATCGCAATAAAATTACCAACAATAATAGTTTCGAAAATGATACTCCTATATCCTATATGACGATGTGCCATAACAAAGATAGTTGACAATACATCGATATTTTTATCGACAGTACCACAACCAACCTTTTGTATAATTTTACGAATGTAAACAAAAGTATTCGTTTTGTAAACGTAGTTGTAAACGTTTCCAAATTATAAATATTTACATTAGCGTGATAGAACCACTTATACTAGTAATATTTCATTCAATTATAGGTTCGCAATGTTTTGAATAGAAAGAAAGGCACAATATTTTATAGCGTTATTCACCAAAGCATGCACAAACAATTACAAGTAGGTACAGATAAATAGAAACATATACGTATGTTATAAGATAACATAATAGACTTACCATTTTCAAGAAAACAATCACAAAAAAAGGGGTAAAACAGAAAAAAAGAACCGAACTTGCCAAGACACAACGATGCTTTGGAATGAAGTTGTTTGCAATAGGGATGTCAAATAGTATGACATTCAACAAAAATATATCGTTTACCGAGATAAAGTCGATTACCTGTAGTCCGGTGAAGCTGTAAAGGCCAAAAAATAAAGGCCAATAGTGTAGTCAGTTCGAGAAAAAAAAAATAACCAATTGATCGATCACCAATTATAGTTCCAACAGTTTCAGTACTGTTTGTTATATGTGTACTGTGACCACACGGCGCGCGGCATCTACTACATCTACTCACGGATAGTGTGATATGTAAGGATTGTTTTTTCTGTTATGGGTTCACTTCGCTTGAATAACTAATCACTTTTCAGTTGTTTTATTAAAAAGTAATAATAATGCTTGTTCATGTAATAAAAAAACTAGGCGCGCCAATGCGGCGGCGGTCTTAACAGGTAGGTGGCGCAGCGCTGCGTTAGTAATAGAGTCTGCGCCCGGGGCTTTCTTGACATTCAATGTGCGAATGGCCTTCTGAACCTGAGTCGGGGAGACGAAAGCCGGTACTTCCTCAATCAACGGCGACTCTTCGAGAAGGTTACGCAAGTGGGAGTTAATCATCGCTTCGTGTTCTGTATTCGCGACCGGATTCGGGGAGAACTATAGTTCCAGGTGACCTGCGAAGATTTCCGTGCGGTCGACAGCAGCGTAATTGTCCATTGGTATCTAGCAGGGGTTTTGTTGGCGGATACAGGGCATATCCCCGTCTATGGACATCAAATGACGGTCCCACGACTCTGTAGCCACGATTTGTACCGGCCCCCGGCGAGCTTAAGTAGTCGGAGGCTATACCGTAATGAGAACCGCGACAACATTTACAATTTTCAAACATTACGATTCTCATTATTACTATAAAATTCTTATACTTCTTAAATTTCTTTCTAACTATAATTTACACCTATATGTGTGATACATGGCTAGATTCGTCTAAAGGCTATACAATTTTATATAGATTATATCTAGAACAACTAAAAAGATATTCAAGAAAAATATGTGATTTTACAACAATTATTGGTTTTTCCAATTTTTATTTTGGCCTTTTTTGGCCCTTCTGAGTAATTGCACTATGCAAATTCGCGATATTATTCAATAATATGCTATTCTAAACAAGATTTATACTAAATTAATTCCAATTTTGTCAATTTACGAGAATGTACGAATTACGATTTACGAATAGTTACTTTTGCAAATATTGATATTTTACCCTATTTTTTGTGCCTACACATGCCTATTATCATAAAAACAATTAATACAATTCAATTATAATGATATCTCGAGTAATTACTAGAGAAAACACTAATTAAAGTTCAAAAAATGACTATGTTCAAATTGTCCTTACAGCACGGTACATGGCGCCAAACCGATATGTGACACGCGCACCACATTTTAGTTATTTCGCCTTATCGCTAACATCGGTGCAGCATAAACTCCTGGTTTTCGCGCATAATTTTCGCACGCTTAGTTGCGGTGTTGAGCCCGGTTTCACTTCCATAGGTGTACGATTATATTTCAGCATCATTCTATGGGATTGCATGCTCACCAATGTGTCTTTCGGCGTCGGAATTGTCAGATTCGCCTTCATCGGATTCATCAAAGCCGATATCCATTCTGGTGAAAACTGTATTTCGTGCTGTGCTCGGTTCGAGAGATAAAGAGTTTCTTCTTGCGACAGTCGAAGTGTTGCTACCGGCGGTTTTTGCGTGAGGGCTTACTCCAAAGCTATGAGCGGCGCACATGGTCAGCTTTTTATCATGGGTGGAGAGAGTTGATCGTAAATGTTGTACGATCAGAACTGGTAGTAATGTACTCATAAAGACATTCAATGCATGCAACTTGGTAACATTTGTATTCCTCTGATCTAATAAGTTTTCCAATTGTGCTAATGATATGGAAATGCGTCCACCAGGTTCCACTATGTTTAGCGATGACTTTCTAAGGAGATTGCTTATTTCTTTATTTGTAATAGCGGAATTACCTCACTGAGCAATTTGGTGGGTCAGTGTCATCGGTTTCCGTGATAAAATCGTCGGTGTCGCACATCAGGGACGTCGCAAGTGCGTTGCCAGCCTGTATATCGGAGAAGAGGAAGGGGAAGGAAAGGGGAAGCAGGAAAGAGGAAGGGACGTGGGCCTCCGGCTCTCTCACTGACCGAACGAAACACAACAATGCAAGCACTGTTATTTCACGTCGGTTAAAAAAGTGTGTTATCGGTACCTACAACGGACCACTTCATTAAAATGTTGTCATCGATACCTAACAGGGAATTGAAATAATAAAAGTACTTATATATTATTAACGATTGTTTATTGTGTCCAAACACAAAATGAAACTTACAAACGATTCAAAAGAGGAGAACGCAATTCGCCGGAAGACTCCAATTCAGTTGGCACATTGAGATTGGCATCCCAAGCCTCGTTTTCCAGTGATTAGGAGCGAACGCCGCCGCTGCCGCGAACGAAACACCGTCCAAACATGATCCAGGGTTAGGTAGGTAGGTTAGGTTAGATTATGTTACTTTATTAACAACGAGTATGTGCCGTGTCATACTAGCCTAGAGGACGAGTATATCGGTAAAAAAAATCGGGAAAAAGTCTTTATCAAAAAAGATAAGACTAGTGTTTAGAGAAATGTTGGGTATTGGTCGAAGCGGAGGCCGTCGACGCGAACCTAATTTTAACTCATCTTTATGATTTATATTTGCTGTGTTACATTTATATTCTTTTTTTTTGTGACAGGTTTTCATTATATCCTCATTTTTAAGTGTTTCCTTAATATGCTTTTACACATATGACAATTAGTTTCACGATAATAATATTAACAAATATAGTCATATATACATTATATAATTTCTTTGATTGATTGTGCCCAGCGGGGGGGGGGGGGGGGGAACCGGGAACGAGTCTCCCAGAGTACCCAAAAGACAAGGCTAGCCAATGGACACTACGGGAGTGCTCGTGAACATCAGAGGCCGGATTACTACGGACTACTACGCCTACAAACCTCCGGGTGGATGCATGGATGTATGCTAGGAGAGGTTCAGACAAGAACTAGAGGTCAATACGCCAACTAGAAAGATGTCCACGAGTGAAGACGTCGAGGCAATGACCGAGGACATTACAGGGTGTATCCACCGCGCCCTGGAAGTGTCCTTGACAAGGATATTATTGATCAAAAACGAAGACTACGGATACAATGGCAGAATACCCGTTGCCCGAGTGACGAATGACATCCTCTCAGATGACAAGGTGAACTTGGCCCTGTTCGCCGATGACACGGCGTATTGGGCCACTACCCTTAACCGAAAGAGAGCCGCATCCCTTCTGCAACCCGTGCTGAATGCACTGCCTGACTGGCTGAATAAGTGGCGGCAGACGGCCAATGTCGGGAAGACCCAGACATTCCAACCCGGATATAACACCAAACCGCCGCCCCCTTTGACGCTCCAGGGTCAGACACTTCCGTGGAGGAACGAGGTAAAGTATCTTGGAGTGATCATCGATAGAGAATTCACTTTCAAAAAGCACATCGGAGAGACCATTGGCGAGCGAAAGTGGCGAGATGCCCGGTACTCACCTCGAGACTACCGTACCGCACTAAGCTAGGCCTCTACAAGACGTACGTGAGATCACAACTCACGTACGCAGCCCCGACTTGGTTCGGTTGCGTATCAGAAACTCATAAACGCAGATTACGAGCCCAAAAAAACCAGACTCTCAGAACGATTGTCGGGGCTCCACGCTATGTGAGGAACGCGACGATCGCAAGAGACTTATAAGTAGAGAGCCTATATAACTTTGTAAGTAGCCTCGCCACGAACATGTTTCGTAGAGCGGATGCTTCGGTGCATGTCCACCTCCACGAAATCGCACCGTTGCATACCAGACCACCCGATGGAAACAACTCTGAGATCCCTATTACTCATATAATCGGTAGAAGAAAGAGGACGAAAGCCCAGGCCCGATCGCCCATTCACCCACAGAGCGAGAGTGTACGAGACGAGCCCCGATGACCTGAAGGAGGCACCAAAATACGCCCCCGCAAATAGACACGCCCGATAAAGGGCGGCGAAACATGTTCACCATTAAAGGGTATGCCCTGGTATGGTTTCCCCGCACCACATACACAGTGGTGCGAGAAGATTGCAACTGACTGACTGATGATGATGATGATGATAGTCAACCAATGTGCCTGTTGGGTTCAGTGGTCTACTTCTTCGTTTTTATCTCTTCCCAGTCCTGTTTTTTTCTGGATGATATATTATCCGTTGTTCTGTCTTCTGTAATACTAATTTTAGATTCCACAAGTTGTATCACGAGCTGTTTTTCGTAATCTGGGTATGGTCGTTGTTTTCTTTTGTCCATATGGACAGCAAGACCGGTATCCGTTTAAAGCAGGTACAAAATCCGTATGAATAAGAGGATCCGTTAAAAATATCGAAAAAGTTGAAGAAGTCAACAGGATATAAACCGAATAATGAAAAACAATGAATGCTTTTCTGATGTAATAATACATATACCTTTCAATTGTATCTCTTGTTTTAATATGGGCCTCATAATAAACAGACATGAACTGAATGGGTAATCTCCTAGCAACCATCTATTACCAAGAGCTCCATTTTCACATTGTGCTAGATGTAATTTTTATAAACACTTGATATACCATAGTGCACTTTGCTAATAAAAACTTATATCGTGATACAGAATTATTACTTGTAAAATTGTTGAATCGTGTGATGAGCTAGGCCATCTAGTTACTTCGCCAACGGAGGACCGACAGGAGGAGACGGCCTTTCGACTGGTTACTTTAACAGGGCTAACAGAATTGTCTTTTATTTAGATTACAATAATTTATAAAGGGGAACATTGGAATAACTTAACTTAATCTAAATCAATACATGTTTAAGTTACTTTATCTTGTTAGGAAATACTTAGATGTAATGTAATGCGTGTGAATGCATTACGGCGACGTAACTGTTATATCTTAGTAGAAACACTTAATAGGTGTTGGCAATTTAGAACGCAACCATATTTAACGGAAGCTGGCAACTTTTATTGTTTTATCTGTTGTATGCGTGTGAGCTTGTTAACCTTTGTTCTACAATATACGTCTTTGAGCATTTTCATAGTAATCGTTCTGTTTATTTATTTATTTCCACCTAAACACCAACAATAGGTGTAATGGGATGCATGTGAACGCATAACAACGATATGATCTATATCGTTACGGCGACGTAACTCCTCCCCCCTTAAGTGAGAGACGCACCGAAGATTGCAGCGGTTGAAGAGGTACTTCCTTGACCTGATGATGCTGAGCTGAGACTTGTCGCGACTTCGATTTCCACCAAAATCTGTAAATTATGGCTCCGGATGCTAACAGGATAAGTATAATGTAGGCTATGATGGATGGCCAGCTTGATGTTGTTGGTATTTGGCAATTTATTTTAAAAATGTCTTCCAATTTTATGGCTTTTTGCATTATTTTCTTAAGTTTATTCAATTTTAAGTTTTCTAAGTTGATTTTTACAGAAATAATTTCTGGTGTTTTGTGAACCCGCGGTAGTGGAATGGTCTCACTTATTTTTATATATTTCTGGTGAGTCAATTATTGTACTCCCGAAATATCTGCTTTACATTCATTGTCTAATGTTAATAAGGCACTGCCTTTACTTCTTTTATATTGAACGTTATCGCCACATGTAGTTTTTATAACTTCTTTTTGTGTAACAATTAACCAACTGTTTTCCTTGTTTTGTTGTACAATTTTGTCTGCAAATCTTGCCCTTGCATATGTACAGTTTTGAGGTTCTTGATGCTGTATTAATTGTGCTATACAATCTGCGGATTGTTGAAGTATTTGCCAGTCCAGATGCTTGCAGATGACGTCAGTATTTGTTATCTTCACGTATGGTTCGTGAGGATAGGCGAATTTGCTGTTCCCAAGTATTAGGAAAGGATTCTTAGCGATTGGGATTATATTTTGGTCATTAGGAATGGAGTAAAGGTGCAGTAATTTATACGTATGATTATCTATTAAAGGTATTTCCAGTATAAAATTTTGAGTTTCATTAGTACTATATGCTTTTACTATGATGGTTTTTTCCCATAAAAATATATTTTTAATGTTAGGAATGAAGATTAGTTTTGCTGTTACCTCGTTTTGAATGTATTTTAGTTCTTCAATTAAATGTTTCGGATCTAATATATTTTCTACACCTTTAATGTAGAAGTTTAATGTCAATATGTTCCCGTCATAACCGGGTAATAATGACGCTAATGTCTTGTAATCGATCTCAATTGACCTCATGATTACGTTAGTTTTGTCGTCTATTACTTTCTTGTTTTTCAGTGGCCATTTTAATCCACTGATGTCGACTAGTTTATTAACGAACCAAAACTATGGAAACACACAATAATACATACGTATTTGGGATTTCGATTGGAACACCGGTTTAAATCATCACAGGATACAGTTTATTTCACACACACACACACACGTTTTGGTTGGATTTACACAGTTTGTACTAAACACTAG
>JACEII010000216.1:26558-67045 GCA_014332785.1 Antheraea mylitta
GAATTCCTTATAATATATAACGCACTCAGTAAGTAACGCTAAAAAAACCCAAGCGACGCTTTCGTTGTTGTTATTCTCTCGTTCTTAAGTGGCGTATGGTTGTCAGGGTTGCGAGCGTCTAAAAACATATCGTTCAGAAACGCTACATGTATAATATAGGTGTTAGAAAGGAAAAATCTCGGGGACAACAAAATTTATGCTTACCCCACGAGCATACCGATGTAAGGCTTGATGATAGGTGAGCCTGCTGCCTTTGTTCTCCTAGTCGAGCTGTTTTGCTTCGTGCCGGAACCCACCATAGGTTGTTTTCTAGCCGCGACCGTTGACCGCTGGATCTTCACTGGATTTGACAGGATCTCTTGACCACGGGGTTCAACTGTATCAGTTTCTTCTTTCTTGAGTACTGATCACTAAACACGAACTACCGACGGCGCCAGTTAAGATGTGGGTGAGGGCAAAAGGCTTTTTAAAAATACAAATGATACGATTGGTTACTTTAACAGGGCTAACAGAACTGTCTTTTATTTATATTACAATCATTTATATAGGGTACATTAGAATGATGAAACTTAATCAAAATGAATACATGTTTAAGTTACTTATTGTTATATCTTGTTAGGAAATACTTACTACTTAGGTGTAATGTAATGCGTGTGAACGCATTACGGCGATGTAACTGTTATATCTTAATAGAAACACTTAATAGGTGTAATGGGATGGGATATGATCTATATCGTTACGGCGACTCGTGAGAACGATAAATATATGTGCGTCTCGAAGTAGGCTCAGAGGACACGGGCGCCGGTGCGGCTCGCCGATCGGCCGAGGATCCCGTTATAACTCCGCATGCCCCCGCGGTCTTCTCCGACGCTGTCGCTGTGCGAGGTGCAGAAGAAAAAGTCGTGATTACTTTGAGGTAATATTTTTATTTTTTAATACTTTGTCAATTAAAAACTTCTAACAATCAAATAAACAATAATTTGAAAATATAATTGGAAATCACTGAAACAAATTGTAGGTATATAATTAAGCTATCGTATAGCTCCATGAAGTCAGATTCTTGGGAATCTTGTGTAGATGCCGGTGACGACGTAATTGGTGACGTAATTGGGTTTTTTGTAGGCACGCGTCGGTGGTAGGGTATTGCGTTGCACAATGCAATAACCTTGATTATAATATGCAAAGATTGCAGGTGGAAACGAAGATATTGAAAGGTTTATTGCGTTTTATCCAATTTCTTCAAAATAATCTCTCGGTTCGCCTTATGTTATTCTTTTTGATAATGACATTGTATTGAAGGTAGGTAGGCACAATGAGCAGCTGAAGAATTATGACACAGTGCTTGTTGAGCTTGAAGTACTTTTATTAATTCAATTTTTGTTTGAAGTCTGTTTTCCACTGGCACTTTAGAAGCTCCTTGTGTTATGAAAAACAAAATAGTCTGCCGTCATCTGACTGCGTTTAGCTTGATGTCTGTGTCTAATTTTCTAATGGCATTTTTTTTATGATGGTGAATAATTCTTCATCCGATGCATTTAGTTTTTCTTTTTTTTCGCCTGAATAACAGGAGGTCTTATTACATCTTTCCCATCGCTAGAAAAGTATTGTTCTATAGCTGCAAGAGGTATAGATATTATTATCAGTTGTTTTATTCCATACCGAGGGACATCAAACGTTCAAAATAAATATACTTGGCTTTGCCGGAGGCTCCTAAATCAGACGGTGTGGTTTTCTCTTCTTTGTTTCTCTTACAAAGCCATCACGCAATCCTTTCCATTTCTTGTGCAATAAAGTACCTGTAATCAATAAAAAGGTTGGAATGGTCAAACTAAATATTTACGTATGTATTCTCCGGAACAGATTTTTGAAACTTCGTGACATATGACTTGCGTAGATTAAAAAAAAAATTGTAAGCTATCTTTATTTTTTTAATATTTGGCCACAGTATGTTATTTTGTTAACCTCCATTATGCCTACACATTAGGAAAAAAACAGTTATCAAAAAATTACAGAAAACTTGTTATGTAGTATGGCAAAACTGGAAAAAATATAGTAATAAGAGAATCTGTGAAGAGTGAATCGGAAGATATTTTAAAATAATTTCAAAAATAAACAAATTTTCCAAATTGCATCGGTACTATTTATGGCAAGCATATTCTGCATTATAAAACCTAACAATTCTAGGTCTGTTATTTACAACTATAAAAATTACTAAGAATTAGCGTCACTAACTTGACATTTTTATAATATTTTACTTACGTTACAATATCCTACAATACTCTTCCCTTTATTATAATCATCAGAACATTTATTTGATGTAAAACATTTTTTTGACATTGAAATTACGAACACGTTTGCACAGGTATCTATCAAAAATGTATAACCACCCAAGGTCCATATTACGTATGCGATTTGTGGTAAAGTTGTGCAGATATCCGCCTTGTTTACCTGCACATCTCCGGGTTACCCTTACCCCTATTACACGTTTTATGTACTTGATATTGCGATCCTTAAATTTAAAATGGTAAAAACTGCCAGTCGGAATTACCTGGAGAACGTCGCGGCTGAATATATGTAAATGAAGATCATTTAAACCTTTACTTCAATTACTTACTATTTTATTTATTGAAATATTTATGTTCTTTTTTTTATTTTAAAAGTCTATATTATCTATGGTACAGACTATCGGAGTTTACTATGGAAGGAGTCTAAAAATTGACATATTGTAAACCGTTACGTTGTAAACTTGATAATATTTAATTAATAAGGAATAAAGTGAAGCAATAGCTTTAACTGTTGTTTCTCTTTATAACAGGTATGTCACATTAAAATATAATTAATAAGTTAGGTTAGCCAGAATATTGTATTCTATATAATACTGTAATTTATATTGTGGTTTAACATTGCGTGTAACAAAATAAATACTCTTTATTACAGAGCAACTATTCAGCCTATTGTTTTAATAAAACGGTACACCCAACCGAACAACACATTATATATATTTACGTGAATTAAAATGCCGACGGAAATGGATGCTGCTTCGAGATATCTCCAGGTTTTCGAATTCAGCACTCAGTTTTGCTATTCAGTTAAAATATTATTATTGTTGGTGCTACATGGGTAGTAGCTACCTAATCTGGAATAGTAGCTACCTCTGCAACTTGTGGCTGGAGTGTACATGAATTTACACGAATTCTATTTACAAGGGATATTATAATGCGTGTAAGTGATAAATAAACAATAACAAAAATAGTCTCTCTATGATCTGCAGCTGACCAAGCAAACTGGTAAAAGTGTAAATTAAATTTTGGTGTTAAGTTATGAATTTAAGGATGTTATTACGTTTTCATTTGCTATGTTTTGGCGAGTAGTTCTTTTTAAATTTAGATAAGCCGTATTTAACTGCTTTTGAGATCTTGGAACCTCAGCGGTACTATTGAATGCCCGAGTTAGCTCCTCCTAAGCTTCGTTTTTTTTGCAACTTGTGATTGCGTTTGTGTATTTATTTTCAATGATACTCTTGAATCTACAAACATAAAGTATACTGTAATATAAACACACAATACACTATGACGAATCAAAAATTTGCTACTAGTAAGCCAGTTTGCAACATATAATTATTAGATACTAAATATACTTATCAACAAGTTCCAAAAGTTTACACTTTTCTTCCTCGATGAAATTTTGTCCTATTGAAGTAATTATTATGTTCGCTTTATTAACGAAAATTTTATAATAATTATAAAAGTCGTAACGTTATTTCTAACAAACCAATCAAGTTACAGGTAATACAATATACTAGTTGAGAATTGAAGGGTATAGAATCAAATGCAGCTAGTTGCATGTTTTTTTAAATATGAACTGTGAATGCAAAAATAAACGTCTGTCAATTGTCTAAAACCTTAACTTATAATTGTACATCAAAACCAGCTCACAGTAATACAAAAATCAGTCTAAAAATCTCTATTGGTATCAAAGTCATCTTAAAACCGGCTGCAAACATCAAAAACAGCTTAAATCTCGGTTACGCTCTTAGTTGCATTTGATTCTATACCCCTCAATTAGTAATGAATGAAAATTGAATGATACAAGCAATGTGACTTAAATTTAAATAATGTTTATGCTAAATCAAAATGATCACAGATTAGTAAATTTTACACTAATCAATGTTTCAGTAACTCGAATCAATTTGACAACGGTGTTCAGTTAACAACACTTTTAGGTGATAAACGTTTTGATCAATCTTTGAGAAACCGGAGGTTAGTAATGCTGCCATAAATTCAGCCTTAGTGGTAGAAAAGGCTACAGTTTGTTGACGTGGAGTGGACCAGGTAACAGCTGCTCGGTTTAAAAAAAATACATATCCAGTAATTGACCCTCTCGAGTTAACATCATTAGCAAATTCAGCGTCACTGTACCCAACTAAATCAGTAGTATTTGCGTTATGGTAATAACAAAATCCATAGTCTGTGGTTTCTTTCAAGTACAAATTTTCTTAAGCGTTCCAGTGAGAGTCATCATAAGAAATGACTCACTTGACTTACAGCAAACATTATGTCTGGTCGCCTAACAATTGCTGCATGTATGATTGAACCTATTGCTTCTCTGTATGGTACAGCGTGGTATTTCTTAATTGATGTAGTCGCCTTTGTAAGTTTCACATGTGGATCAGCGGGAACACTATTAGTATTTGCATAAAGCATATTACATTTTTCCAATAATTGTTCTACATATCTTGTCTTATGTATAAATATAAAATCTTTAAAACTCTCTATTTGCATTCTCATATAGTTAGCAAGAGGATAGATACACTTTCAAATCGAAATTCTTTTGAAGATCATTGATTATTTCAATTAAAATATCTTGTAAAGAGAACACCATTTTAATTGAAGTAATATAGTAGTGAAAAATGACACCACTGGATTTATCAAATCCACCAGCATACAATTTCTCTTGACAGTAGATTATACAAAGACAGCATCTTTACTCTTTATCACAGTTCGAGAA
The DNA here is from genome assembly GCA_014332785.1 of Antheraea mylitta. Taxonomy (NCBI): domain Eukaryota; kingdom Metazoa; phylum Arthropoda; class Insecta; order Lepidoptera; family Saturniidae; genus Antheraea; species Antheraea mylitta. Next base: position 31,566 of record JACEII010000216.1, read on the forward strand.
GAAGGAACTATGAATCTGTATCCCTTGGAATTCTCACAATATCCAATGAATTTGGTTTTTTGTGGTTTGGGATCTCATTTCTCCTTTTTTTTTCTTTTGAGAGATGTATCAGTACATCACACCCAAAAACTTTTAAGTTACTCACATTTGCGTTCTTTCCTGATCACATTTGTTCAGATGTTTTGTATTTTAATGACCGAGTTGGAGCTCTGTTGATGAGGTAAGCTGCAGTATGAATAGCCTCAGCGCAATAGAGCTTGGGAAGATTAGTATTGATTAATAAATATTGTGTTGTTTCCACCAACGTTCGGTTCATTCTTTCAGCGACACCATTAAGTTCAGGAGTATGTGGAGTAATTGTTTCGTGAATAATTCCAGCACCTTTAAAAAAATCGCAAAAATCTTTATTGGCATATTCAAGGCCAATATCAGAGCATAAACATTTTATAGAGCATTCCAATTTGTTTTCAACTTGAACTTTACATTCTTTAAATTTTTCTAAAGCTTCAGACTTCTTATGAAGAAAATATAAAGATAACTTTTTTGAATAGTCATCAATTAATGTAATAAAATGTTTGGCTCCTCCCACTGATGTCAGAGTGTATTAACTGGAGCAATTTGGTCGCTTTGGATTATATTTTATAAGAAGTAACCGTGTTTTTTTCCTTTCTAAACAAGTCAAACATATTACTTTTCAATTTTCTTGGATAGTTGTACACTATCTGTGTTCTCTACTACGTTTTCCAGATCTTGAAAGTTCAAATGGCCCATTCGTTGGTGCCATAGAAAAATATCTTTGTCATTAAAATCAGATATGTATGCACGGCGTTTATACAAATTTAATCTATACATATTGTTAATTAGGCTAGCTGTTCCAACTACTTCGTTACTCTTATTCAATATTGTACAGCCCTTACTGTTGAACTTTACTTGACCTCCATTTTTAATTATCTGGCTAACGGAAAGTAGATTAGTAGCAAATTCTGGTACATACAGAACATTCTGAAATAATATCTTCTTACCTTCATTTTTATCATTACACACATTTAAAGTTAAATGACCTGAGCTTTTTACTGTTAAGCATTTATCATTTGCTACCTTAATTGTGTTTATGGTTGGTGATGTTACTTGTTCCAATATGTTCTGATTAATCATATATATATAGAGGCACCGGAGTCAACATACCAGTAGATTCGTTCCATCGCCCACGCGTTCGAGGTCGTCTGAGTGAACCGCGCGCACTCCGACCTACGCACGATGCGCTCCGCTAGCGCCGCCTCGTCGACTTCGTCGAGTCGACGAACTACCAAAGGTCCTTTTCAGGGCCAACCAGACGCTGCTACGTCATCACGACGGATCCTGCCGATGCTCAACCGACGACCTCCACAACCTTTCCCGGATCCCGCACATCTAGGTGTGCAACAGCTTCGATCCCCGCCCCTCGATCCGCGAGTGCGGCTGTCCGCCGAGGCACTTATTCCGACTAGAGTGTACGAGGGTGATTTAATCACCCTCGCTCGCTTCCTTGGAACCGAGGACCTGTCCGAGAGGATGATTAGGTGGATGGCTCTGTACCTGCGGATTCAGGAAGCAGAAACAGAAACAAGAAAATCTTCGTAAGAGAGGAAGCAAAGATACGAAGAGGACACCGCCACTTTGGAGCTCGCTAGCTCGTCGACTTCGTCGAGTCGACGAATTACCAAAGGCCCTTTTCAGGGCCAATCAGACGCTGCTACGTTATCACGACGACTGACCTGCTTGCCTACGGATCCCGCCCATGCTCGACCAACGACCTCCGCAACCTTCCCCGGATCCCGAACATCTAGTGTGCAACAGCTTCTATCCCCGCCCCGCAATCCTCGAGTGCGCCCGTCCGCCGAGGCACTTATTCCGATTAGGGTGTACGAGGGTGACTTGATCACCCTCGCTCGCTTCCTTGGAACCAAGGACCTGTCCGAGAGGATTATTAGGTGGATGGCTCTGTACCTGAGGAATCAGAAAGCAGAGACAGAAACAAGAAAATCTTTGCAAGAGGACACCGCCGCTTTGGAGCTCGCTATAAGCGGGCGCCTTAAGCCGCCGGAGATCCCGAAGCCGTGGCTCTCGACAAGCCCGCTTGGGAGAGCACTCCGTCGTAAGCGCACCTCCCGGACCTCGAGAGCTAGAAGAAACCTAAACTGAGCGTACCTGAGGCCCAAACACCCGTCAACATCACCACGATAGCTCAGGCAGGACTCCTCGGTCGTTCCGTAGAGCGAGATTCGAGTGAGTCGCGCCACCTAAGTCCAGGAGGGATGCAGACAGCATCCAAAAAGACACGCCCTTAGTCAAGGTCGGCCCATGAGGCTTCTGCAAGAGGGGCGACCCTGGTACGGACTCCCCGCAGACCTCTAGGGGGCGCGAGAAGACTGCGATGATGAACATACCAGTTTTCACTGTTGCTCTCAAAAGCTATGAATGCAGCGGCATAGCTTGAGCTTTTCTTTTTTTCTTATTTATTTCCTCTATGTTTATTTTTCAGAAACTCGCATTGTGTACTCAATTATATTTAAATATATATTTAAAGCAGCATATATTCAAATACCGCTTGTTATTTCTAATTTTCACAAGGATACGATTGAGACAGATATAACAAAATATATTTATGAAAAAACGAAACAAGAAGTTCCATTAGAAAGAATAAATATAAGATAAAGGATATCACAGCTACAAATTGTTGGTTCCTAAACATAAAGTTCAAATGTTTCTTGATGACCAGCTGTAGCCAGATGGGATGGAATCTCTTTTAGGCATTTCATAAATTTTAGATATAAAAACAAAGCGGTATATATACGAGAAATGAATTTAAATGCAACTACAAATCATGGAATATCCGTGTAAACTCATAACATTCAACTGTAAAAATGTTTAAAAGATCTTTAGAGTGTATAAGGAATGATGATGATGATGATAAGTACAGGGTGGGCCATTGATTAGTTTACATTTAAATTTGATTTTCCGCGCAAACCCAAGCAGCGTGGGGTGCCAGGAGGGGTCAAACGGCTAGCTCGTTTCTCGGAAATTTAGTCGCCATGGATCGGTTCACAGGCCCGCAGCGCGCTTTTTGCGTTAAGCAGTTTTATTTAAACAATGGTTCGCTCATTATTGTAAGGCGCTTGTTTCGGGTTGAGTACGACTTACACGACTTAAATCAGTGTCCGAGTACAGTTTTAATAAAGAAATGGGTTAAGAAGTTCGAAGAGACGGGATCGACACTAAATGTGAAGCAAGCCGGTGCCGCGCGGACTTGTAGGAGTGAAGAGAATGTGCTCAGAGTTTCGGCTTTAGTTCGACAAAATCCTGATTTATCGACGCGCAAACGTTCAGCTGAATTAGGAATATCACGCACATCCTGACGCCGTATTTTGAAATCAGATTTGAAATTACACCCATACAAGATACAGTTGGTGCAGAAGTTAAAACCTAATGATTTTAATTTACGCAAACTTTATGCGGAAACAATGTTAGAGCGCTTCAGTAACTTCGACAACATCTTGTTTTCTGACGAAGCCCACTTCCACCTCAACGGGCACGTTAATAAACAAAACTGCAGATATTGGAGCAGCGAAAATCCCAAAACTAAGCATCAAAAGCCCCTGCACTCGCCTAAGGTGACTGTATGGGCAGCAATTTCATCTAAAGGAATCATTGGTCCTTACTTCTTTGAGGATTTTTACGGCCGTACGATCACTGTCAACTCTACTGAGTATGTGAAAATGTTACGACTGTTTCTGTCCCCTCAGCTACAGGAATTTGCTGGCTACAATCGGAGAACGTGGTTTCAGCAAGACGGAGCTACTTGCCACACTTCTAATGAGTCTCTGCCGGTCGTTAAGGAGATGTTCCCAGAAAAACTGATTTCGCGGAGAGGCGATATCCTGTGGCCACCCAGGAGCCCTGATTTGTCGCCAGCAGATTTCTTTTTATGGGGATATCTGAAGCATCGTGTGTACATCCATAAGCCAAGGACACTGCTTGAATTAAAAGCAAAGATTAGAGAAGAGATGTCAGCAATCTCACGATCTTTGTGCAGAAGAGTATTGGGGAATTTCCGTTCTCGTTTAGAAGAATGCCGAAGTCAGGACGGTCGTCATTTAACCGATATTATTTTTAAAAAGTAAATTCCCGTCCACTGGCTGTCTCATAGGTAAATATTTTTTGAAATAAGTCTTATAGTTTTTTTTCTGTAATTTTTTTAAATGTTAACTAATCACTGGCCCACCCTGTATAAGGAATATATGTAGGTCGGCAGACGTCATAGCACTTCAAGAAACATGGTTACTGCCACATAAAATTCAATATTTGTCATCCATTGATAATGACTTTTCATATACTGGCACATCTGCCGTAGATTCATCAATAGGAATATTGCGTGGTCGTCGTCGTCCCTATGGCGCAAGGTAGCGTTTACATCAGTTTCAGTATTAAATTGTGATAGTCCGCGAATAACTGCAGTTATAATAGTAACTACTCACCGTTCGATATTAGTTTTTAGTATTTATATGCCTGTTGATAAAGATGTCAATCTGGTCGAATTTACGGAGATCCTAGCTAAAGTAAGTGCAATTATTGACAGTTCCGGCGTAGAAGCAGCTTTTATATTGGGTGATTTTAATTCACACAATCGTACATTATTTTGTGAAGAATTACTACAGTTCTGTGAAGAACAAACGTGGCAATGTGCTGATTTCGAGAAAATAGGTATGGATTCGAACTCTTATACTTTTGTTAGTGATGCACATGGTTGCAGGCGATGGCTCGATCATTGCTTAACGACAAAAGCGGCATTCCAAGCTATTACCAATATTAACATCCTTTACAATGTATACTGGTCCGATCATTATCCATTGTAAGTTGTATCGGACTTATTTATTGTCAGACCAAAAATACCGTGTAATGCTCTTCAAAATAAAATAGTGTGGGGTGCGCGACGTTTCGAACAAATAGAAAAATATTCTAACTTATGTAATGAACATTTTACAAATATGCACTTGCCTGTAGAAATGTATAAATGTTGTGATGCTATGTGTAATAATATTGAACATAGACTCATCTTAGATAATATGTATAATAATATTGTTAAGGTGCTAAGTGAGGCTGCGGTCATGTCCTGTAAAACTAGCATTAATAAGAAAAATAAAGTAGTAGTAGGGTGGAATAAATAGGTCCGCGATGCTCACAGAGTGGCCAAGTTATACTATGAAACGTGGGTATTATTACATGGTAAACAGAGTTTCGGAAAAATTTATGATAAGATGTGTCAAACTAGAAAAATATTTAAATCTAAATTAAATCGGTGTCTGGCTCGTACAGATCAGATCAAAATGGACATATTAGCGTCTCATCACGCGAATAAAGATATTAAACGGTTTTGGAAATCTACAAATAAATTAAATCCAAAACTTGGTCAACCTGTGAGTATAGAGGGTATTGGTGAACCAAAGAACATAGTAGAATTATTTAAGAATCTTTTTATGATAGAACCACCGTTAGAAGCAAAACCTGAAATTAATAAAGTTGCCGTTTGTTAAGGTGAGAAACCTGTGCGATTCTCAGCGAAACAACTAGGCCAGATAATTAAAAATATGATCAAAGGCAAATCTCTTGGCCATGACAATCTTAGTGTCAAACACCTGCAGTATGCAGGAGTTCATTTGCCAAGAGTGTTAGGTATGTTTTTCTCTTTATGTATAGGACATTGTTATCTTCCCGAAGATCTGATGAAAACGATTTTTGTACCAATCGTCAAAAACAAGACTGGTGACATATCTTTATTGAGTAATTATAGGCCTATATCACTGGCAACAATAATGGCTAAGGTGTTAGATAGTTTGCTTAAGTCACAGTTAACTAATTACATCAATCTTCATGATACCCAGTTTTGGTATCGAACTGGTCTATCTACTGAAACCGCTATTTCGACTTTGAAGCAAGTTGTCAGATATTACACAAATAGACGAACTCCAGTGTATGCATGTTTCCTGGACCTATCAAAGGCTTTTGATATGGTAAGCTATCAAGCATTATGGCAAAAGTTGCGAAACACTGGAATACCAAATGAACTATCTTTAGTTTTTGAGTATTGGTACAGCAATCAAACCAATCATATTCGATAGGATGGAGCACTTTCTGAAGCATATAAACTTAAATGTGGGGTAAGACAGGGTGATCTGACGTCACCAAATTTATTTAATTTATACATTAATTACCTGATTCTGAAACTGAAAAGCATGCATGTCGGTTGCTATATTGATGGTATAAATAATGTTAATAATATAAATTATGCCGATGACATGGCGCTATTGAGTCCATCTATAGGTGGTCTTAGGAAATTATTACGAACATGTGAAACTTATGTTAACGTTTACGGTCTTAAATACAATTGTAAGAAAAACCATTATATGATATTTAATCCTCGTGAGAAGGTTATTAATGGCAATATACCTGTGAGTCTTAGTGGTAATGCTCTAGAAAGAGTGTCACAAGTTAAATATCTCGGACACTACATCACGGATAATATGAAAGATGATAAGGACATAGAAAGAGAGGGCAGGGCATTGTCGGTGAGAGGGAATATGCTGGTCCGGAGGTTTACTCGTTGCACACCAAGTGTAAAAATAACATTATTTAAGGCCTACTGCCAGAACTTCTATACCAGCAATATCTGGACCTCATATACACTGCTTGCGTATAGTGCGTTGGGTATACAGTACAACAAAGTCTTCGGGGCATTGTTGGGGCTGCCTCGATATTGTAGTGCATCGGGCATGTTTGCTGAAGCTCGTGTGGATGATTTTTACGTAATCATTCGAAAAAAAGCAAACTCCCTGAAGGGTCGAAGGTGTGGCAGTTCAAATAATGTCTCGAGGATGTTATCAAGTAGACCGGATAGTTTGTTTGTTCACAAATAGACAAGGTTGTTAAAAAGTGTGTGCACCTATACAATTTGATGACTTTTGTTTGTGTGGGTGAAAAACATTATTTTTAATTGCACTAAAAAATGATGTATACCTCTAACATAGACTAAGCTTTAGTGACAAAAAAAATGGATATAATATCTGAATTTAATAAAAAATATTATTATTATATGGTCATATATATTACAATTAAAACAGCGAGGTCCCTTCTGGTACTGTTTCTTAAAGCCTTTATGATTGTAATTAACTGTAAATGCTGATGTACTACCGTTATTTGTTTTAACGTCTTGTAGTAGTTTAGCTTTCACCGAATCAGCATTTATTCTCATACCAGAGCTCTCGATGGCAATTATCATAGGTTTATATGTTTCGAATAGACCGGAGGAAAGTAGCGTCCAAGCCACTCATCATGTAATTTAAAACCTATGTTCCGTAATTTGTGTGCTGTGGTTATGATTTCACTATCGTACTCTTCCACATTTTGACATTCGACTACAGTTGTCGTACACAAGTCACGAAGTAAACCCAATCTGCTTGTTAAACCTGTATCATTAAAAGCGTTTGCCAAGTTATTCCAGACTTCTATTGTCGCCACTTGGTGTACAGAGTTGATAGAATCAAATTACAATATTATTTTTGACTTAGCCTTTAGATCACGTTTGGCATACACACTTGAGTCATCCGTATGTTGAACACAATCCCATAATTATTCATGCTCAAGGTAGGTTTTGACGGCAAATCTCCATGTCGAATAGTTTTCATGACCAGTAAGTTTTTCTATTAATACTAACTGGATTATTCGAACTAATTTTTACTTGTTTTTTAAGAACGCGTGTCGTCTAGGTTATTTTTTATTACGTGATAAAATACTTTTGCACTTTCTATTGATTTTTCACAATTCTCACATATATCTAGGTTACTGGGCCCATAACCTGTTATAACCACAGCACATTTATGAATTAAACACTGATTTTTATAATGATTAATTATATTAACGTGATACTGAAAATGTGGTATAGAGAGTAAAGAACAGCCATAGAGTAGAAACAATTATAATTACACCTACCATAGACAAGGGAATAAATTCAACATAGTTATATCTAACATATATTACAGAAAATCTTAATTATAAAATTCTCTTTTTTAATTTAAACATTCTTTAATACTTAATTCTTAACTTAAAAATCGCTAATGTTCACATTAATTTAATTATAAATGTAGGAGGCTTTAACAAGTTAGCTTAAACTATTTTAATAACAAAAAATAAAGTAAGTTTTCACTTTAAATGGTACAGAGAAATACAAGAAAAATAAATATATAGGTATTCAGTCAGGGAGTGCCACTGGCCATCTATTCTAAAATCAGCTGAACCAAAGGTCTTATTAACATAACTTACCGTCTCAACTTGATGTCTGGGGCATTTCTAGTGAAGTGAACAACGAAAAAAAGACTATTTCAACAATCGAAGGTCTTCTTGTAAATAATACCAGTTCTGACATAAATTCCATTTATAAAACTGTAAAAATATAAAGTAAAAGTGTTTTGTCTTTATTACTGTGTTATTACATTTATTGTCTTTATAATATTAATTCAGCAGTTTTACTAAATATGTCTATTTTCACGGAACATTGCCAAAATATGCTAGTGTCAGATCTTAGTACTGACCACCACCAACGACTACTGAACCCTTCTTGATCGTAATTACAGCATTTGATAAAAAATCTTGACCTAAGAGTAAATCATATGGTATCACGTCATTAGGAACAATATAAAATGTACATACAAATCGTTGGTTATCTAAATTAATTTTAGCATCAAACTGTCGTAGAGAACTAACCCGTTTTTCATAAAATCCAGTTAATTTTACAATTTCTTCAAGGAAATATGTAGTATTTAACTCAAAAAAATTATAGAAATCAAACTTACATCACTACCACTATGCACTAAACTCATAACATTTTGCTGCAAATGTTCACAATTTTTTCGCATTTGTTTTTGTTTACATTATGTTTGACACCGTATGTGACAGCTGTCATAACAGCCTTAATAATTCACACTCCGTCCTTGATTAGTTAAAGCTGCAACCGCCATCTTCGTATTCGTACTTTACTGTTGTATATAACTGTTTTATCAACCGGCCAACTTCTTTCCTATTCCGCTACAAATAGCGATTTTCAGATCGGTTCCCGTCGCACTGTTTTTTCAATCGATTCGGTGGCGTCGTTACTGTAGTACCGCTTGCGTTCAGCTGCGAGTTTTTCCATTGTGATCCACAATATGCCTGAATTCATTACAGCGGAAACATTTTATGTCATTTTGACAACGGCAGGGGCATTATGTTAGTAATATCTTCTTATTTTTAACAGTAATTTCCCTCTATAAAGTTGCTTAGAGCGTTAACTCGCGTTCCCGCCGGTCCATACGAGGGAAATTCTACTTGACGGATTGGTCCGTAGTCAAAATGTAGAACTGTCACAAACAACCCATCCATGTTAAAGATGTTGCAGCCCTTCCACGATCCTTTGCTAAGTTCTTTCATGTATTGATAATAACTTTTATCTTCTCTTTTCTTACTTGCTAACATCAATTCTTGCACTTCTTTACTATTTAGTATTTCAGAAAGTTAGAGAAGGAATAATTTCACGTAATGGTCCAATTAAGTTTCCGTTTCCGCGACGCTAAGGAAGAGTGAGCATGTGCGCCGTTGATCTCAAAAACTTTGTTCATAAACAATTCATAACTTGTAACGTTTTAAAGTATATTGTACTTTGCAGTAGTGACATTAAAATACTTAAAAAATTACCTACGTACTAACTTATGCGCTAGAACCTACTAAACCCCTAAAACAAGTAAAATATTTTTTTTTAATTTGATTGGTAAAAATTGTTGATCTTGGTTGTATTGTCACAGGGATCTTGCTCATTATTTTACATGCATGTGTTGTAATTAAGTAAATTCTATAATCTTATATTTAAAAAATTATATGTAAATGAAACACCTAGCGCTATCTAATATTGTGTTGGGAAGATACCCCGCACAATTTCATATACGAATTGTCAAATTTTTTTTCTGGTTATAAATTGCAATGAAAGCATGTGTCCGGTTTAAATAAAACAAAATGTGGAATTAAAACCTGGTGATTATTTCATACAACCTTTTCAACATGATAGCAGAGCGTGGTTGAAAGAGAAAAAGTGAGTGATAAGTGAAATAAAGAGTAATAAACATGATTGAAGATTTTTGAGGTTAACTTGACACGCACATAGAAGATAATTGCAGTGAAAATACATAATTCACACTAATAACACGTTATTTTCGTCAAAATGGCTAAACAAGTAAAGATAGAAAATATGACGATACCTATTCTTGATGGTACAAACTATCTTAGTTGGAAATTAAGGATGTTAATTTTGTTGGGATACAAAGAATGCAACGAGGTCGTCATTGTCGAAAATGAAGAAGAAATGCAGAAGAGGAATGAAAAAAGAAGGATTTAAAGGCAAGAACTATAATAATTTGGAAGTCGTTTGAATCACGTCGGGGTCACCAGTTTGGAAGTCGTTTAAATGGCGTGTGTATGAGTGCGTACTTCCAATTGAGCATTGCTCCTGCTGGCTGATGAGGGTCTCACGATTATTGAATTAAATTGCAATTGTTGGCTTGCGTAGTTTAATTTTAATATTCCTCGTGTTTACGACCTTTCGTGTGGGCCAGCGCGCAGTAACTGACTCGCCGTTCATACGTCGCGCTCTAATTATTTGCTTACTATGCACTCTGCTTTGCACGCCTACATTGTGTCTCTACAATAATGAGTACAATCTCCGATAAACAACTGGAATATATTAGTGAATGCAAAAACAGCATATCAAATGATTAAGAAATTTGACAGGATGTATTTAACACAATCTACTGCAATGCAAAGAATTTATAGAGGAAAAATTGAACAGATCAGATCAAACAATTTCAGTACAGTAGAAGATTTTCTTGTTGATTTCGAGAAAACGACAAATGATTTCAAAGTGGCCGGCGGAAAAATAAATGAATAAGAGAACCTAAGATACCTACTCAGAGTGCTTCCACCAAGCTATAGTTATATTGGAGATATTCTTAATGTGATTCCAGAAGAACGAAAAGCAGTTGGTTATGTATATTCAAAAATAAAAGACAAAAATATGGTTACTAATGACTCGGACAAAAGAAACAATGTCAGTATTTTTACAACCAAAACTGTAGCACAATGCTTTATCTGTGGAAAGACAAGAAGGACTGCTGCCACGATCAGAGAATTTCTCTATAAATGTTTATTTTGTTGAAGGCATTAAACAAAATTTGTTAAGTTTTTCAAAGATAACTCGGGTGCAATAGCAATAACTAAATATGGCAACTTCACAAAAAATCAAAGCACACGTTTTTCGAACTATGCTATTGACCTAGCAAGGTCTTCGTCGGATTACTAAGGCGAGCGCTTAATGCACTCCGCCGATTCAAATGACATCGAAGAGCAGTATCATTATATAAATAAGAACTATGAAAAGAAAATAACAGATGTTGTAAAAATTGATACGAAGCTTAATTTAATTTAGCAGACATATTAAGGAAAAGTCTGAATAAAACAATTTTTTTTTGAATAACAGATTAGAATTAAGATTTATTTAGTTACTATTAACCTAGCAAGGTCTTCGCCGGAATTTAATTTACGAATTGTCAACGTTTTTTTCTGATTATAAATTGCAAAGTAAGCATGGTTCCTATTTAAATAAAACAAAAAGATAATTAAAAGCTGATTATTATTTAATACAACCTTTTCAACAACATGTATTTTTGTATCGAAGGCAGCACTGTCTCTCTGGGTCTATGGTTTTGTGTTCTTGTTGTTTCATAGTTACACAATAAAACAAATTAAGTACATTTTCTGTGTTATTTAATTAAGATGCCCTATTGGTTATAGGCCCAGGAAGCTCTGAAAACCGAAGAATTAAAAAAAAACAGTAGAGAAGGAGTCATATTTTGAATTTTCGAATAAGTCACACCGTATAACCCTCAAAATGGAACGAACTTCAAGCGTCGATAAATTCGACGGAAAAATTTCAGGTAATGGAAGTTCCTGATAAAATGTGCCCTGAAAGCAAAAGGAATTGATATTTCGATACAAAGGCATTGCTGCATTAACACGTCGTCGATGGATTTAAATCAAATAACCCTAATAGAAAACTGTGAAACTGCTTTGAAAATTGATTGTCTGCCTCCAGTAATTTCAATTCACAACATGCTTCTTGATATGTATTGAGCATTCGATGATTAACAGTGCGCAAAAATTCAAAAGATGTTGGTCCAGGAACGTTTACCAACAACAAACGCAAAAAGAAACATTCACGTTGTTTTGGATGTACAGTCGTCCCAATGTCTTGGCTTTAAATAAACCTGGTATTTATTGATGGGTGTGGTATTCCTTTTTTACGTGGTTTCAATTTTTTGGCTACTTTATTCCAGGTAAAATAGCGTGGAACTTCGGTGTACAATAATGTTTTTGCGAATTGGTCAAACTCATCAGATTTTGACACAATGCAAAAAATTCAGTTAAAGTCGTCTTTTGTGGATCAAGTGCTTTTTGGACAATATTTTTTTCAGTAAAATATACTCGCTGACCATTTTCAAGATGTACTGCAAGATGCTAGACAGCAGGATCTCTTTCGTGTAAGGGAAAACTAAAAATATGCCAGATAGCCTCGTTACTACTAATATATCTCCCCATTTGGTATTGTGTTATTTAATCATTTCGGTTAATATTTTGTGCTTCAAATACGGCCAGATCACTACCTTTATTAACGTATTTGCAAGCGTACTTAACGGATTTCACGGAACTACAAAACTCGACATTAATATGGGCCTTGTATGTTTTCGAAAGCAGTGGTGAGTATGGGACTACCCACCGATTATCAATTTCAACTTGATTTATAGAATTTGACATTTGCATATAAAATGTGCGGCCACCATGGTTAGTGTCTCTACGGCGATACAATGGATAATTATTGATATCCGTAATAGTATCATTCGTAAATGGTTTTAGGAAACGTTTCTTACATTTCCTATTCTCCATGCATGGCGACGTCATGTTAAAAGTACCATACCATGGTCCATGGATCATCTGACTGGTAACAATCTATTTATAGAATTGTAGTGCTCGAATAAGTTAATTTCTAACACACACTCTACAGCGGCTTCTAATGTTGCCGGAGTCTAGCGTTACTGTATGACATTGGCATGTTACTATATGAAGTTTTCTGCAAGGTTGTATAGAAAAACGTTGAGAGCTATATTATTATAGATTATCGTTTTGGCCTTTTTAATTTCGCTATCGCGCAGCTCATTTGCTTCTGATATTAAGACTGGCCTAATCGATTGGACCGTACTGCAAAATTCTATGTATTTTTCACCTTGTTTAATTTTACACCTATCTAGCTCTATCGCTATAAACTTGAGGGTCATCAAAATGTTGGATCGATAGTTCTTTAAATTCCGCCCAAGTTTCTATATCCTCTATTTCATTTAGTAATGCTGCGGCTTCGTCAGCGAGCCTACTTGTTATTGTGTGAGTAACATATAAATTTTGGTCAATGTTCCCCTTATAACACTCGATAATGTATTCACATTTTCTCAGGAATTGATTTAAATGTCTTTTATCGCCGTTAAATAGTGGAATTAACTTAAATATTTCTTTGGGAATGACCTTAACTGTTGTCGTCATTTTTATACTAATGTAAATTTAACTAAAATAGAAATAATAAAGTAGTTGTCTTCACAAAAATAAATTTCAATCATCGAAATTTTTCTTATAAAATATTTTTGTGTGTTATTCTAACATTGACCAACCAATGTAGGGGTAAACCAGATAGTTATAAGGAAAAAGTTCGATTCCACTAAAGCATAATGATATAAAAGGGATGTCAAAGAGGCTGGCGAATAATTCACTAACCAGCCAATCTGCATGCTCCCTTTTGTCCTTGTAATGCGTGACGAATTTCATTTGGTTCGAGAATCGCGAAATACCGCGCAATCAATCGTCAACACGCACTTTTTAATTACAATCTTTTCACGTAGCGTGACGTACGACAGCGCGGGTCCACCGGCTGCGTCAGTCGAGTTTACGGGAGCGACTTTTATTAAAAAAAAATTATGTAATTGATTACAAAAAGTTTATTTGCTTAATACTTAAAATGATTGTTCTGATAAGAAGCAGATGCCCAGAACGAATGAATCTTTATTCAACTTAATTAAACATGTTAACTAATAGTTCCCACGAGTTATACGAACGCCAGTAAGAATCGTGCTGCTTACACAGCATTGCATGAGAATGTGTTGTAATCACTTGTCCTGGCGACCGCATAACTAGGTACATAGTTATGTTTTTTAACACACGCGCTATGACGTAATCCGATACGACTTTAATTCGTTTTCAGACAACGAAGTATGTGTCCAACTGCCCAATTATACGGCTCGTGGCCATGGCGCGCCGCTGGTGCCTGTTTATTTCTATGTCGCTGATGCTCCTAGCACCGTCGGTACTACCAACATAACCTATATAGCTAAATCTGTCGATGCAACCGACACCAGGACCGCCCGCGCCGCCATCGCGAGTGCAAATCTCCACAGTTCGCGCTCGCGCTGGTTGCGTCTGTCCAGGCAACCAGCGTTACGAGATCTCCGGGTGTCGCCTCGGCGCACTCAGGACAGCACCGCGGCGTATTATCACGCGAAATCCGTCTTGTCACCATGCAGCGCAGCGCTGGTGGCAACCAAAAAGGACCTTCTCAGGACCAACCGACGACCTCAAGCTTGAACATGGACTCTGAACCTGCTCAACTGACGACCCAGCTTACACACACGGAACTCGAACCTATCTACCCGACGACCCCAGCTACACCCACCGGACCTTCACGTATCGAACGTCGCCCTCAGCCGGATTCTCCGGATGAAGAGCAGACGCCGGTACCCATTCGTAGGAGCAGACCGCCCGCCCGCGCACCGAGCGCTGCGCAAGTGGCCAGCAGGACCACCCTACAAATGAATTTTGAAGACGATCTCATCCAGATTGCCGATCTAATCCTGAAGAAATCCCTATCCGACACGATGGCGAGATGGTGCGCCCTGGCCTTTAGGATCCAGGAGGCGGCGTTTGAACACAAGACCCTATCACCTGAGGACCTGAAAGCTCTAGAATACGCAGCAAAAGGCGTTCTAGACCCGCCGGACATTATTAACTTCGACTGCCCAGAGCCCTCTAGGGAGAGCAGAAATCGGTACTACGACCGCCGACGGCGAGTAGCGGCAGCTCCGGCGCTAGTACAGAGAGGGCCTCAACACAATCCAGCCGCCCGAATTCCTACGCAGCGGCGACTTCTGCGCAGATTTCCGCGCACCCAGAAAGACAACCACCTGTTGCGAGCCAATCACAGAGCGCCGTCGCAGAGCCCGGAGGCTCTCGTGACGGTATAGCCAGAGTCGACGTTAGACCGGCCGCCGCGGAACCCCAAAAAGAGAGGGAGCGAGACAGAAAATATCCGCCGATCATCGTTGAGTCGTTGCCGGATTGGCATCTGCATTTTGATGCAATTAAAAAAAATTATGGGAGGACTCCGAACGCGCGGCCCTTTGGCGCGGGAGTACGTTTCCTCCCTAACGATGAGAACGAGTACCGCGAAATACAGAGTTACCTAACCGAGCTAGAGAGGACTCAGAATATCTCCTGGTTCTCATACTCGCTGCCCAACGAAGAGAGCCTCAAGCTCGCAATTAGAGGGCTCCCGACGTCCACAAACCCGGACCATATCTCCGAAGCACTTAGGGCGAAAGGCTACGAACCCGAGGTGGTGCGTAATGTAAGGGCGCGCGGCGACCGCCCCGGCAGTATTTTCTACGCAGCACTAAGGAAAACAGAGGGCCTCATCCCCGGCATTTATCACGTGGACGAACTCTTAGGCATGACTGGCGTCAAACTTGAAGCCTGGCGGGGTAAGACCGGCCCCGCTCAGTGTCATCGATGCCAAAAATTTAGACACAGCTCCCATCAGTGCCATAAAAGACAAGCGGCGAACTGCGACCGATCCAGAGACGCACCGGCTACCTGCGCCAACTGGGGGGGCCACACCCGGCCAACCACACGCAATGCCCCGTCCGAAAGAGAGAGGCGAGGAACAAGAGGGCGGGGGCGTTAGCGGTCACGGGACGCAAAGGGCAGGACCTGCCGCAACAAAGCGTCGTGGTCGAGGCGGCTCCGGTGTCACTAATGGCGCCGGCAAACGACCCGACGCCGCGCGGGGGCGGGACGGTTCCCGAGAAAAAGAAAAGGCGGCGCAGCAAGAAGGCTGCAAAAGAAGTCACAGAGACTATACCCAGCCGATTCATCGGCCTACTAGACGAGTTCGCGGCATTCCTAGCCCAGCGGGGGGGCAGGGGAACCGGGAACGAGCCTACCGGAGCACTAAAGAGACAAGGCTAGCCAATGGATGATACGCCCACAATTGTCGTTCATTGGAACGCCCAGTCAGTCTATCAAGAAGAAAAGGAAGCTACTCGCCTACTTCCTAAGACAATACAAAGTAGACATCCTGCTATTATCCGAGACATTTTTACACTCCAATGAATTCTTCAAAATGCCCGGATATAGCGTCTATAGAAAGGACGAAATATCGACCACAGGTGCTGCTTACAGGGGGCTAGCAGTACTTGTGAAAAACAACATTATTCACGAGCCCATAACACACAAAGAGTATCGGTCGCTCCAGGCGCTGGGGGTACTCGTGAATATCGGAGGCCGAAACACAAGATGCTACGCCGCCTACAGACCTCCGGGCGCAAGCCAAGAAACGCTCCGAGACGACCTAAAGAACTTCTTGGTCGATTCACCGGACCCGGTAGTGGTGGCCGGTGACATGAACCTCAAGCACCAAGCCTGGAACTCCAGTAGAAATACGGCGCAAGGAGCCTGTATTCTGAGGCACTCTGAGGACTTCGATTATCACATAATCGGACCGGACACGCCCACGCACTACCAGGGGCAGTCCCAAGACGTCCTTGATATATGTTTGTACAGGAGACTAACAACTCCCCCTGTACAAACTGTACTCCCAGATTTGCCCTCAGACCACCGTCCAGTGCTCTTAGAGATCTTCGCAACGCCTGTGAGAGTACTCTTCCCCCCCCCACGCATGGAGGTATGCTGGGAGAGGTTCCGGAACGAACTAGAGGCCAATACAACATCCAGAAAGACGACCACGAGCACAGACGTCGAGCAAATGACCGCGGACATCACAGGGTGTATCCACCGCGCCCTGCAGGTGTCCTCGACTGTCAAATCGACGCAGCACAGATACCCGTCGATACCTCAAAATATACGAGATCTTATTGATCAAAAACGACGATTACGCATACAATGGCAGAATACCCGTTGCCCGAGCTTTAAAACTCGCCTCAACTCGATGGTGACGCGCGTTAAGCTCGCATTAGACGACCATGCGGCCGCAGCATGGGACGCACACGTTGAGAGCATAGGAGACCACCCCCCTTCGGTGCACCGACTGTGTCGGAATCTGAGCTCGGCACCCAGAAAACCCCACCCGCTTGTGGGCGAGGACGGTTTTACGAAGTACACTGCAGAGGACAGAGCGGAAGTGTTTGCCTTACACACCTACGTCAAACACTCACGCCTAACCCAATTGAGAACCTGCAGCATTATAACGAGGTCAAACTATACTTGAGCTCCATCAGCAACCGAATAGATGATCAAGACAACCTGTTTATCACCCCGAGAGCGGTACAGCGCGCTATAAAGCGCCTAAAACCGAAAAAGGCCCCGGGAGCAGATGGCATAACTAACACGATGGTCCGCCACGCCCCTTACAAAACCGTCGCGGCGTTGACCAGACTGTTCAATGGCATCCTCCGGTCAGGTCACTTTCCTAAAGAGTGGAAACTAGGAACGGTGGTCATGATTCCCAAACCGAACAAGAGCCCTAAACATCCAGAAAACTATAGACCGATCACGCTGCTCAGCACGCTCTCGAAAGTCTTCGAGAGAGTAGTGCTGAGCATGCTGAAACCGCACATAGATCTCCGCAAAGAACAATATGGGTTCCGTGAAGGCCACTCTACGACCTTGCAACTCACCAGACTAATCCACACCCTTGTCGAAACGCACAACAGGAAGGAGCATGCCGCCCTGGCCCTTTTAGATATGGAGAAAGCCTTCGACAAGGTGTGGCACGATGGCCTACGTTACAAGCTGGCGGTATCAACCACCACCCCCGCCCGCCTACAAAGAGTCATATCATCGTTCCTAGACGACCGAGTAATACGAGTGAAGGTGGAGACTCAGATGTCAAGCGAGGTAGCGGTGCGAGCGGGCGTACGACAGGGCAGTTGCCTCTCGCCGCTACTCTACGCATTATGATGATGATGATGATGATGATGATGATTGGTCCGACCGGTTTCGGCCATGGCGACAACTTTGACCCCTAAACTTATAAGCGGCGCTGGTGTGCTCGAAGATGGCTTATGTAGCCTATCTTCGTGGCGAAACTTCGTGAACATTGAGGACACGTAAGTACGCCGTTCTCAAAATGATATGTTATGGCAGCAGGAGGGCGAGCCTTTAACTGATCGCGTTTGGTATCAAGGTCAGCTTTACGCTGAGCCTCGAACTCGCGTACTTGGCTGTTTACCATCCTGCGCCATTCTGGCCGTTGTGCTGCCAAACTTTCTCAACAAGAGGGCTCTATATTGCATCTCCCATTATACACAAATGACATCCCTGCAATAGAGAAAGTGCACTTAGCCCTGTTCGCCGACGACACGGCGTACTGGGCGACATCGCTTAACCGAAGGAGAGCCGCATCCCGCCTACAACTAGCGCTCGATGCATTGCCCGACTGGCTGAAGAAGTGGCGGCTGACAGCCAACGTCGGGAAAACACAGACGTTTCAGCCCGGTATTAACACCAAACCGAGCCCCCCTCTGACACTCCAGGGTCAGTCACTTCCGTGGAGGAGCGAGGTGAAGTACCTTGGGGTGATCATCGACAAAGGACTCACCTTTCGGAAACATATCGACACCTGTATTGCGCGAGCGAAAGTAGCGAGGAGAGTGCTGTGCCCGGTACTCAACTCGAGACTACCGTACCGCACTAAGTTAGGCCTCTTCAAAACGTACGTGAGATCACGTCTCACGTACGCAGCCCCGGCTTGGTTCGGTTGCGTATCATAGACCCATAAACGCAGATTACAAGCCCAAGAAAACCAGACACTAAGAACGATTGTCGGGGCCCTACGCTATGTGAGGAACGCGACGATCGCAAGAGATTTGAAAGTAGAGAGCTTAGACAACTTTGTAAGCAGCCTCGCTACGAACATGTTTCGTAGAGCGGATGCTTCGGTGCATGTCCACCTCCACGGCATCGCACCGTTGCACACTAGACCTCCGGACGACAACAACGCTAAGATCCCTACTATCCAGACTCTCAGTAGAAGAAAGAGGACGAAAGAGCACGCCCGATCGCTCATCCACTCACAAGAGTGAGAGAGACAGAGCGAAACGAGCCCCGATTACCTAAAGGAGGCATAACTTACGCCCCCGCAAATAGACACGCCCGATAAAGGGCGGCGAAACATGTCCACCACAAAAGGGTCAATTCCCTGGCATGGTTCCCCCGCACCACCTACACAGTGGCGCGAGAAGATTCCGACGAACCGACACCAAACAGAACACGCTAACGGCCGAAGTCCTATAAATTCTGGGGGCCGATTCCACAAAAGCTAAAAAATATAGCAATGAAATCCAAAAGGATCTCACCTTTCGTAGAGAACATAGTGCGATAAAAGGATTATTATAGGACAATCGATAGGAGCTAGTGGACGTTTACTTTGTACCCAGTAACTGCAAACTTATTGATGCTCTAATTCTGAACCCGGAATTCAAAGTTGCTTTAGCTGAATCTACCATAAGAGATAAACCTATTTAAGCCGAACAAAGAGTTGCTGCCGCTTCGATTGCGAGCTTTGACCAGGTGTTATAAATGAGTCACGTTTATTATCTACTATATAAAAATAAGTCCGGTTTTCCTCCCTGACGCTATAACTCCAGAACGCACGAACCGATTTCCACGGTTTGGCATTCGTTGGAAAGATCTCGGGCTCCGTGAGGTTTATAGCAAAGAAAATTCAGGAAAAATTCAACAGAAAAGTGGGGAAATCGTTTTTCACATACAGCGCCATCTCTGATACATAGCATGTACTACAAACCAATATCCACATACAGCGCCATCTCTACTACAAACCAATATCCAATACTTCAAGTTGATGGCGCCGTTTGACAGCTACTCAATGTTCTCTGCTCAGTTAATTTCATTCAAGCTTAGTGTAAATTATGTGGATCGTGCATTTGAGGTTAAATTCAACACTCTGTCCATAGTCCAAAATGCCTAGAGAACGACGTGCGAGCATCGGCCGCCGCACAAGACATGCAAGCCAGCAACAAGTGTATTCAAGGAACTTAAGCGAAGAAAGACAAAATATAATAAGAGAAAATGACCGATTGAGACATCGCTTAAGCACACGAAGATCATTGGCATCATACAATCGCTTGGCATTCCAATATGATCCCACTGCGAACTACAGTGATGATGAAAATTTAGATATTGGACGAATGACGACTATATGCCGATATTGCAATGCGTTAAAGTTCAAAAGAGAAACGGCTGGATTGTGCTGCGCAAGTGGAAAAGTCAAACTGGATCCATTACTTACACCACCACAGCCACTGAAAACATTGTTCGATGGAAGTGATCCCGATTCCAGCCATTTTCTTCAACACATCCTTGAATACAATAACTGCTTTCGCATGACTTCCTTTGGAGCTAATATCATTCGAGAAGGCGGCTTCATGCCGACTTGCAAGATAAAAGATACAACACACATAACCAATCACTCACACCAACACAATGAATCGCATATACACCACACACTACACCATCAAACGATTTACAACGTATTCTTCAACAAATTTTAATGATTATTTGCAATTACAGATACAGGGACAAATATATCATTTGCATGGTTCAATGGTGCCAACACCAGATGAACCGCATCAATTTCTGCAAATATATTTCATTTCGTCGATGGTGGATCAGCTGAATGTGCGGTGCAATATACAGGGAGCACAACAGTTAAAGAGACGAATTATTGAACAGTTGCAAGCATTTTTTCACGCTAATAATGCTGTGGTTAATATGTTCAAAACAGCATTGGAACGAATGCCATCGGATACGCACAAATTTGTCATAAGAGCGGATAGTACTCCAACAGGTGAACATGTGCGAAGATTCAATGCACCCACCGTTAATGATGTTGCTGCAATTATTGTTGGCGATCCAACTAAATCACGAGACATTGTCGTTCAGCGAAGAAGCAATATCATGCATCGTGTAAACGAGACACATCGTTTGTACGATGCGTTACAATATCCAATCATTTATTGGCAAGGGCAAGACGGATACGACATCACGTTGAAGATGGTCGATCCAATTACAGGTACAATATTCACACACTAATTATTTCCATTATTACTATTATTGGTTTCCATTAACAATTCATTTAATTTTGCATTTTCAGGAGTATCAACGAATAAAAATCTAAGCGCAATGAATTACTATGCGTATCGTATGATGATTCGTACACATGAGGAGAATGTCATTCTGAAGTGCCGTCGGCTATTCCAGCAATTCGGTGTCGACATGTATGTCAAAGTCGAGACCGAACGTTTAGCGTTCATCCGATTCAATCAGGCAAAGCTACGATCTGAGGACTATATACACTTGCGTGATGCTATTCATTCAGATGGTGATGTTCAGAATATTGGACGACTGACGATTCTCCCATCAACTTATATCGGAAGCCCACGCCACATGCACGAATACGCTCAAGACGCTATGACGTACGTGCGAAATTATGGAACTCCGGATTTATTTATTACGGTCACATGCAATCCGAAGTGGACGGAAATTGAACGCGAGTTGGAACCGGGTCAAAAACCGCAAGATCGCCATGACATAATCGCCAGAGTATTTCAGCAAAAACTCAAGGTTATGATGGATGTGCTTACTAAGTATCGAGTTTTTGGTGACACACGTTGTTATATGTACTCGGTGGAATGGCAGAAGCGTGGACTACCGCATGCTCATATCCTAATTTGGTTGCTGAACAAATTACATTCAAATGAAGTGGATGACATCATATCAGCTGAAATTCCTGATCCAGTCACTGATCCCCGTCTACACGACATTGTGACGACACAGATGGTGCATGGACCGTGCGGTGCATTAAATCCATTATCGCCTTGCATGGCTGATGGAAAATGCACAAAACGATATCCGCGACCGTTAGTTGCTGAAACAGTCACAGGGAACGATGGATATCCAGTTTACCGTCGGCGTTCAAAAGAAGATAACGGTCGTACTATCAAAGTTAAAGTTCAAAATCAAGAGATTGAGATCGGAAATGAATTCATTGTACCATATTGCCCGCTGCTATCACGAATTTTCGAAACACATGCAAACGTTGAGAGTTGTCATTCAGCCAAATCAATCAAATATTTGTGCAAGTACGTCACAAAAGGCAGCGACATGGCTGTGTTTGGTATTGCGTCAGAAAATGCGAATGACGAAATCAGCAACTTCAAAATGGGCAGATACGTCAGTACTAATGAAGCACTGTGGCGATTATTGTCATTTCAAATTCATGAAAGATATCCCACAGTTGTACATTTAGCAGTGCATTTGGAAAATGGCCAAAGAGTTTACTTCACTGAGGCTAATGCGGCACAACGAGCTGAGAGACCACCATCGACAACATTGACTAGCTTCTTTGCAATGTGTGAAGCAGATCCATTCGCAGCGACGCTGATGTACGTTGAAATGCCCAAGTTTTACACTTGGAATCAATCAACAAAGAAATTCCAACGTCGCAAACAAGGAACCCCAGTTCCAGACTGGCCACAGGTGTTTTCAACTGATGCACTAGGTCGTATGTACACTGTTCATCCTAGAAACGATGAATGTTTTTATTTGCGACTGCTGTTAGTAAATGTACGTGGACCAAAATCATTTGCGCATTTGAAAACTGTGAATGGCCACCAATGCCAAACATATCGAGAAGCATGTCAACTATTGGGTTTGCTGGAGAACGATTCTCATTGGGATTTAACACTTGCAGATTCAGTTGTTTCATCAAATGCGTACCAAATACGAACGCTGTTCGCAATTATCATCACCACATGTTTTCCTTCACAACCAATTCAGTTATGGAACAAATACAAAGACGCGATATGTGAAGATATCTTGCATCGCTTGCGCATTCAAACGAATAATCCTGACATCCAAATAACCGATGAAATCTACAATGAAGGATTGATTATGATTGAGGATCAATGCTTGACTATTGCAAACAAGCTACTGATTGAAGTAGGAATGATTGCGCCCAATCGATCAATGCACGATGCATTCAATCAAGAATTAAATCGAGAGCTGCAATACAATGTTGATACATTGCAGGAATTCGTTAGAAATAATGTTCCGTTGCTGAATGAACAGCAAAAACAAGTATACGAAACATTAATGCAAGCGGTGGACAATAATACTGGTGGTCTATTCTTCCTGGATGCACCTGGAGGAACAGGGAAAACATTTGTCATTTTATTGATTTTGGCCACTATTCGATCAAGATGTGACATGGCTTTGGCTTTAGCATCATCTGGAATTGCGGCGACTCTTCTAGATGGCGGTCGTACTGCACATTCTGCGCTTAAGTTGCCACTCAATTTAAATACAATTGATACTCCAACATGCAATATTTCCCGATCCAGTGCAATGGGAAAATTGTTAATGCAATGCAAGCTCATTGTTTGGGATGAGTGCACAATGGCACATAAGAAATCACTTGAAGCACTTAACTTCACACTGAAGGATCTTCGGCGAAATAACAACATCTTTGGCGGCTTGATGATATTGTTGGCAGGCGATTTCAGGCAAACGTTGCCAGTAGTTCCCCGTGGAACGCCTGCAGATGAATTGAATGCTTGCCTGAAGGCATCACCTTTATGGAATAACGTAAAAACATTATCGCTAACCACTAATATGAGAGTTCAACTTCAAAATGATCAAAATGATCAAAATGCTGCACAATTTTCCAAACAATTGTTAGATGTTGGAAATGGAAAAGTCCCAGTTGATGCGACATCTGGACTAATTACTCTTACCAACAACTTTTGCCGATTTGTAGACACTCAATTAGTTCTTATTGAAAATGTTTTCCCAAACATTAGAGAGAATTATAAGAATTATGCTTGGTTAAGTCAACGAGCAATTCTTGCCGCAAAGAATAATGATGTCCACGCACTGAATTTCACCATTCAATCAAAAATTGCTGGCGATTTGGTGACATACAAATCCGTTGATTCAATAACAAATCCCGATGATGTAGTGAATTATCCAACGGAGTTTTTGAACTCTCTGGAGATACCAGGATTTCCACCACATAACTTGCAACTCAAAGTTGGTACAGTTATTATGATACTGCGTAATTTGAATCCACCGCGACTTTGCAACGGTACTCGACTTTCGGTAAAGAGACTTATGTCGAATTTGATCGAGGCAACCATTATTAACGGAAAGTACGCAGGTGAAAATGTATGTATTCCTCGAATACCAATGATTCCGACTGATCTTCCGTTTGACTTCAAACGATTGCAATTCCCAGTTCGCCTTGCGTTCGCAATGACAATTAATAAATCGCAAGGCCAATCGCTTAGTGTTTGCGGGATAAATTTAGAAAATCATTGTTTTTCACATGGGCAGTTATACGTTGCGTGTTCACGAGTTGGGAAACCATCCGCTTTGTTTGTATTAACGTCAGACCAAAAAACAAAAAATGTGGTTTACCAAAGAGCACTACAATGAAACGGATAATTTGTAGCGACATCAAAGAGTAACTTTCATTTACTTAGGGAAGTTCAAATAAATAACACTTCATTTTAATAGGTAATCGAAATGAATTTATTATTGTTGTGAAATGAAATAAATATTTTCGTTTTCAAATATATAACAAAAAAAAATTTTTTTCTTTATCTTATAATCACCAAACGAAATGTTACATAAAACGAATCTGGTGGCGAAACGGAGTTCGCCGGGTCTGCTAGTCTTAATATATCTATTAGAAACCATTACATTTATTACTTGAACTATCTCTATTTGACATCTAGTGTTACCAGTATTATAACGATTAATAACTACTTATAATAATATTATTTATTATTACGTCCCCCTCTCTCCTCTAATACACTATTTGAACAACAAATCTACACTTTCTCAAACTAGACTTTAAATATGTGTTATAGCGGCTAAATGAAACGTCTTGTCTTCATCACTTTATGAATATATTACTAAAATCAAAACACAGTTTAGATAGTTTCACAATATAAAAAAGTAATAATAAAGCGACCCATCGTCTACGCACAAAATAATTATTTCATACGTACTCGCCCAAGGACACTCTAAATGCCACTGACGTAACGCTCGGGAGGACGTCGCGCTCGCGCAGGGCGCTGGAGTGGTGAGGGAGAATTCCTTACTATGCGCGCTCGTGCTATATTCTCCCCCTCCAAGACGCGAAAACGACCCGTGCGCGACTTGGTTGGACGACCCCGCTTACGGATTTGGGCTACAACATCGTTTTCTCTTATATAAGGTGTAAGGGAACTGACGCGATACTTCCCTATGCGATGACCATCCTTGTCTTCAACTTCATAGGTTGTAGGACTAACTATCTTACTGATTAAATAAGAACCTTGGCGCCGTGGTGCAAATTTACGGGTAAACCCTTTCTGAACATTACTTAATACATGTGAATCAATTAACACACGATCGCCTACTGTTAACCGAACCCCTTTTCGTTGTTCAGCGTCTTCCTGGCATCTTGTTGCCTTTCAAATCGGTCTTTCACATCTTGAAGAGTAGTGGCGAATCTCTGTAGATATGGTGTTATTTGCGGTACAAAGTTCTCATGCTCCATTACGGTACGTATATCAAACGACCCTTTGATTGGTGATCGCAGTTGACGAGCAAAATTAAGATAAGCTACAGATTCGTCGGTACCCTGATTAGAAGCTGTATTCATAGCAAAACGTACAACGGGTAGCGCTTCGGGCCAATTCCTATGATGTGATCCTAGTAGTATCGATTGCATCTGTTTCATATCACGATTCTTCCTCTCAGCCGGATTCGCGGCTGGATGGTAAACAAGAGTAAGGTTTTGCTGTATTCCTAGAGTGAAAAGAGCTTTCTGAATCACTCCAGCTATAAATTGAGATTCATTGCCCGATATAATTCTACGAGGTAATCCATAACGTAAAAATACTTCCTCTATCAATAATTTAGCACAAGCCTGAGCAGTGGCTTCCTTCATAGCAAACAACTCTACCCACCGTGTTGAAGTATCATCGACAAGGGATATCCAGCGTTCTTGTGAAAGGCCCTCCGGTAATGGCCCAAATAAATCCATGGCTAATACTTCGAAACGCTGATTTTGAACGGGTGTTTGCAGAAGACCTGCTGGTTTTAGGTTTGTAGGTTTGTACATTTGACATTTCTCACAAGTTTTGATATAGTTGGCAATATATTTTCTCAATCCTGGGAAATAAAATTATTCACTAAATTTTCTTACAGTCCTTCCGAGACCCAGATATCGCGCAGTTGGATAATCATGCAATTCTCGCATGATCTCTTCGCGAAGAGAAACAGGCACTTCCAACTGTGGTTCTTTTGAATTACCTGGATAATGAAACAAAACACCATTAAACATGTAGTAACCACGACTTGTCCATCGGATACGATCCTCTTGATCAGAACTTTCAAAGTCTTTGATAATTTTATTCACATCTGGATCTTGTAATTGAGCCTCTCGTATATCAGAAGGCTGCCGATGTGGGAAATCTAGAACGAAAGGGCATGTGTCAACACATTCCTCGACAACTGGACGACTTTAAACGTC
This sequence comes from Antheraea mylitta, assembly GCA_014332785.1. NCBI lineage: Eukaryota > Metazoa > Arthropoda > Insecta > Lepidoptera > Saturniidae > Antheraea > Antheraea mylitta. The sequence goes on from JACEII010000216.1 coordinate 58,612, forward strand.
TGCGATAACGTTGACGCGTCCTGGAGTATATTCAATATCAATATGAAATGACTGGATTTTGATAGCCCATCTGGCTAAACGGCCACTTGGTGTTTTCAAAGACAACAGCCATTTCAAAGGTTGGTGGTCGGTGACTATTTTGATTAACTCCCCTTTAATATAACCCCTAAATTTCTCCAGTGGCCACACTACGGCTAAAGCTTCTCGCTCAGTAGTGTGGTAATTACGCTCTGCCGAGGTGAGCAGACGACTGGCGTATTCGATTGGTCGCTCTTCTTTCGGCTCAACCCCTTGCATAAGTACAGCACCAAGTACATAAGCGCTAGCATCTGTGCGTATGATAAAAGGTTCATGAAAGTTGGGTTGACGAAGAACGGGTGCACACGTCAATTTAGCTTTCAAAGTCTCAAAGGCAATGCTCCGAGCATCTTCCCATTTCTATCTGTTATGCTTGCGGATAAGCTCTGTCAATGGTCGGGCTATTTCAGAAAACTACGAGATGAATTTACGAAACCAAGCGCAAGTTTGTAAGAACGTTCGAAGCTCTTTTACATTGGTTGGCGGCAGCATATCCTTCACAGCCTGGACCTTGCCAGGGTCTCTGGCTCCACTCCTTGAGCCGAGATAACATGACCTAAATAGTTTAGACGTTCTTGTGCAAAGCAACACTTATTCCGATTACCCGTTAGGTTAAACTGGCGGAGACGGGCGAAAACTCGACGGAGGTCATCTAAATGACGGGTCAAATGTTCCGAATCACCAGGATATCGTCAATACACGCCACAACAGTTATATCTCCTAATCCAGTTCGAAAACGGTCAATCAACAACTGGAAAGTTGATGGTGAATTCTTCAAACCAAACGGCATTCTCCGAAATCTGAAGGTACCAAAAGAAGACACAAATGCAGTTTTATCTCTATCGATGGGCGAAACCTCTATTTGCCAGTAACCTGCGCGCAAATCAATCGAACTCATAACTCCGTTGAGCTTCGTCGATTTAATGATCTCATCGATGAGCGGCAGTGGATATTTATCGTTACGGGTAATTTTATTCAAACTTTTGTAATCTACACAAAATCGAGGCCGCCCATTCTTCTTCGGTACAATTACCAAGGGTGAGGCCCACTCTGATTCTGCTTCTTCTATTATCTCTTCAGCAAGCATTTTATCTATTTCTCGCCTCATAATTTCTTTCTTTTCAGGTGAAACCCTATATAGTGGAACGGCGATCGGTCTGTGATCACCAGTATCAATGCTATAGATCGCGTATGGGGTAGGATCTCCCCTTGGTGTAAAAATATCCTTATTTTCGTCCAGTAGACTGGCTAACTGTTCCTTCTCAGGTGATGAAAGAGAAGTTCCCTCATCTTCATGCAATCGTCGATACCTGCACACTCTTTAAAAAATTGTATCGCCTCGATAAATGCTAAGACACCGCCAGTACCGTCGAACCTTGACGTACAAGTCATAAAACTAACGGCTGTAGGCGTAGTCGACATTGATAGCAAGGAAGTACGGTCAGGCATCGGCTTGCGCAGCATCTCCATCAGTTGTGTGAATTCGTCATTCGACATCACAACTTGCGGCGATACGGCAGATTTATCCAACTCTCCCTGGTCTGCATCGCCTTTTGAGGACGAATCGTCTTGTTGTTTTCTATGTGGCATCGTTGCATCAGTATATAAAACTTCTCGTAAAGATATATCTTGATATCTTAACTAGTGACAATACGTGTCACGAAATTAAAAAAAAAGAGTGAAAATAACTAATCTCTTTTAAAGAGTACACCGTTTAACAAAACAAATGTCCACAAAAAAAAAAGTTTGCAGTTCAAAGTTTGTGTGAAATAATAAAAGGTGCACTTCCCTCAAAATTCGATGAACAACGATGTATATACCATATATATTGAAGACTGAAAACGGCCGCAAGCGTCACTCAGGTCGCTACGCTGCCATTTTGTTGCATAGCCGGCACACGGCACGGCTAGGAACTATGCGGCAAGGCGTGCCCACGCCTATCACGAAGTACACAACACAATAGTCTAACACAGCAAATATAGTTGTTTACGAATCTATTTACACTATAAACTGATAGTACTTATGTAGATATTATAGTCACCGTATAACACATAGCAGTTTCACACAGTGAGAAACTATTGTCTTTTGCACAATTTCACAAACAAACAGAAACGGGCGAGTCCATAATGTAACTGCGTAATAATTAACTTCAATGGCCTCAAGTTAGGCTGCCAATGGTAGGAGCCCGGCGGACCGTTGGGGCGGCTATCTAATGGGAATAGCTTAGAACGATCCCTTGCCGCCCCAACACTACGGTCGGTCGGTACACCGTGGGGTTTTAGTCCGTGCGACTCGAACATAACCCAACTTCTCCCCCGGGAGGGAGGGTATCCATAAGGGATTTCCCCACGTTAAAAAAAAAAGGCTGCCTATTATAGCGGCTAAATGAAACGTCTTGTCTTGTATCACTTTATGAATATATTACTAAAATCAAGACAGTTTAGATAGTTTCACATTTAAAAAAAGTAATAATAAAGCGTCCCGTCGTCTATGCACAAAATAATTATTACGTACGTACTCGCCCAAGGATACTCTAAATGCCACTGACGTAACGCTCGGGAGGACGCCGCGCTCGCGCAGGGCGCTGGAGTGGTGAGGTAACAGACGGAGGAATCCTTACTATGCGAACTCGTGCTATAATGTTTACAATATAACTAAATTACTCAATTAATTTCAATAACAGAAAGATTTGGATTTCGTAATTTATCGCCCTGATCTTGGGTACATATGTAATTTCGTTTATATTATTACTAGCTGTTACCCGCGGCGTCACACGCGTTTTTTGAATATATTAAATAGATTTAAAATTGTTATTAGATGTGTAAATAACAATAATACTCTTTCAAAAATATTTTTAAGTATGACACGCACATCATCTACAGTAACAGGTAACATGTACATTATATATGTCAATACTAATAGTGTATCGAATGGGATGGGATTTATCATAAGCCACATAGCTGGAACTTTAAACTTCTATCTATGTATCACCCTCAGTTTTCACTTACACTATATAAGAAAGTAATGAAAATATTAAGCTATACATTATCGAACATTATGTGTTAAATCTTTTATTATATAGATATAATATGTCCATATTGTCGATATAATCAAGTTATTTATATACCTTGCTATAATTTAAATCACATATAAATATATGACTTTCAATTATATTTATTCTTGGAGTCCAGTACAATGTACGTCACACGCGCATGTTTACAGTAAACAACATATTTTTGGTTAATTTCACACATACGAATGCACGGATAACAGTTCATCACAACATAGTGTCAACAAAGTCATGTTCCACGTCTGTCTATGTGTCTGTTCGCGATAAGATCAAAAACGTATCTTCATGCCGTTTTTACCAATATATAAAATGATTCTTGGGCAAGGTTTAGGTATAGTTTATCTTATTATCAGGGTGGGTATCGTCTGCTGAACCCGCTAGCCTAAAATAAAACAGCTAATTATTTAGTTATTTGCTCGTAAAATTCCCGTTCAAATATTACTTGTAGTCCGTTGAAGCTGTTAAGACCTTGTCAATAGCGTAGTCATTTCTAAGAAAAAAAAAACCGTTCAAATAGATCCAGCCGTTTCGGAGATTACCCGAAACAAATAAACAAACAAACATATCGAAGAAATTAAAAAAAAAATGTTGATATTTGTAGCACCGCAGATATATGTATTCATCAAAAAGTATTTATTTTAATATTATATACACACACTTTATTCTTAATAACGTAATATATCACAAACCAAAAATGTGCGTAAGTGAAATGAATGAAAAATAATACCATGGAGCATGTATTCTGGGGTCTTGAAAATTAAGAAGATAAAAATTTACGAAATATTATATAGAAGATTTGGCGCTTATACCTTTACATTAACTTAGACAGAAGAAAACTGGGTAGAGAATACATAAGAACTACCTATATTGACAACTTCAGAATTGGCAGTAGGGATTAATTCCTTCGCCTGTGTTGATGGACGAATATTATTACTACTAACCTTTTAGAATAGCAGCATAAAATAGACTCTTAAAAATGTTTGTGATAGCAACATACTACTTATAATCTAAAATTGGAATTAAAAATAACGTAGAATAAACTTTTGAACAGAAACACAAAATAAACCCTAATAATATTTCCGATAGAATGTTATTATGTTACTATGGCAACGCATATAATACTGACACTGACACGCAGCGGATGCTCTAAAAATAGCCCGACTTTGAGACATTCTTCATTAGTGCTCCGCTCCTATTAATTTTAACGTGATGATATGTAGCCTATAGCCATCCTCGATAAATGAGCTATCGAACACAAAAAGAAACTTTCAAATCGGACCGGTAGTTCTTGAGATTAGCGCGTTCAACCAAACAAACAAACAAACTCTTCAGCTTTATAATATTAGTATAGATTATTGTTAGACAACTGACTTTCACCATTACTTCTTTCTTGATTCATCACTCTTTATTAGAATTATATTGTCTCACTGCTGAATTAAAGTTTTTTTGTGTCATTGCCTCTCAAATTTTTGTTACATGCTTCTTTATATTAATTATCTTTTCTTTCATTTCCAATTTCTTGTTTTAGTTAATTTGTATGATCAAGTCTCTTGTCTCTCTACCTGTAGCCACAACATTAATATTATGTTTATTTTCTATTGTTGTGTATTTGTTCGTTACTAATGCTGCAGCTAATTATGTAAGCTGCAACCGGAGGACTAAAAAAAACGAATTATAAAATAAAAATTTATTAATTAAAAGGATTACATAAAATTACTTAATGTTAAATCTAAACGTAATGACCCGATCGACGTACGTATCTAAGTGCCGGTGCGCGGTCACGTAACCACGTTCCTGGAGCCTCGTGGTTGGAGGCAGCACTTTCCCCCACCTGGTTGTTTCTAAGTGGCGATGCACACGCGTCGTCCACGTGATCTGCGTCAACACTTTACGTGTTACCGCTTGGTATAACAATCTTTACATATCTGTATTGTTTTTGGTAATGTTAAATTTGACTCCCGTAGTAGTCGATCTTTGATGTCGTTTATTCCTGATACAATTCTATCTCTATTCAATCGATATTTAATATCGTCAAAATCACGTTCTAAACTCAGTTTTCTTAAATCGGCAAGAAATATATCAAAGCTTTCATATTCTTTGAAACATTTTTCTTACTTTCTTTTTTAAATTTAAACTTACTAGGCGGTCCAAGGGTTTTAATCCAACTATTTCACTCGATATTTTATCTTTGTCTGTTCTCAGCGCCATGTAATAGTAAATGAGTTACGTTTATTATCTTCATATATTTATTTGAATCTATTACATGTATCACTTGAACTATCTCTATCTGGCACCTAGTGTCGCCAGTATAATAACTTATAACTACTTATAATAACATTATTTATTAAAATAACACGAGGCAATCTACCTGACACTCACAGATTATCATGATAGATTTAATAAAACACTTTCTTCACGTGCACTTTCAATTTTGTTATTATAATAAAACATGGCGCAGTCGAAAAGATATGTACTGTTAGTACTCTCCGTACTACTAATGACTTACTATGATATATGGTAACGCCATCTATTATTTTTATTATATATTATTTCCTCTTCCCGCTTCCGCATATTTTATCTATACTTTCGCACGCAATATTATTATCTGTGTATTCTATTTAACCCCTTCCTTTCCAAAAGAACGGAACACAAAATACGCCGCTCGCACCATCTTCACTTCTACGCTAAACCGCTTACGAGACCGCACGAAACTCGCACCCAAAAATACGATAACTTATATCTAGTTATATCATCAGTGTATGAACATTACCGGGTCAGTATTAATTTGTGTATACATAGTGTTGTAATTGTGGTGGAAGCCGAGAACCAGCCACATGTGAAATCTTGCTCGCTAGACATCGAAGGAAGTCGTTTTTGCATCGTATTGTGACTGGCGATGAAAAATTGATATATTTTGAAAATCCTAAATGCAAAAAATCATGGGTCGATCCCGGACAACCATCAACTCTTTCACAAGACCAAATCGTTTCGAACGGAAGACGATGTTGTGTGTTTGGTGGGATCAGCAGGGTGTGATCTACTACGAACTATTAAAACCTAGTGAAACAGTTAATGCTCATCGCTACCATTAACAACTGATAAAACTGCATCGTGCTCTGCGAAAAAAACGGCCTGATTATCAACAAAGACACGACAAGACGATTTTCCTTCACGACAATGCACCATCGCACACGTCAGAAGTGGTCCGGAATTACTTAAATTCACTTAAATGGGAGGTGCTACCCCATCCCACTTACTCACCAGACCTGGCCCCTTCCGACTACCACCTTTTTTCATCGATGGATCACGCGCTCGCTGAGCAGCACTTTAATTCTTTCGAAGACGTCAGAAAATGGATAGATGATTTTTTTCCTCGAAAGAGATGGATTTTTTTTGGCGTGGTATCCATAAATTGCCCGAAAGATAGGAAAAGTGTATAAATAGTGAGGGAAATTATCTTGAATAAAGTATATTTATCGTTTGTATAAAACAAATGTGTTTTTCTTAGTATAAAAACAGCGGATTTAAACTTATACACCTAGTATATCTCTGTAGTTGACCATTTTGATTGTTTTTTTTATACTAAAAACCCATTGAAAAGTTATAATTCTCTGATTTTCAAACTCCAGCTGTTGTTAGTACGATGCGCTTCTAATTCTTCATTTATGGCTTCTAACCAGAACTTCGATTCCTTACTGTTAATCGCTTCATAAAAATTCACAGGTATATCTAACTCCATCAAAATGACCTCAAAAAATTTGTTTCTCCGTGGTCTTAAAGTTATATTGGAACGTTCTAGTTTAGTTAAATATATTTCTTGTGAAGATTCATAAGTTTTTTCACTATCAGTGTATATGCTGTCATCACTTCCACTATTGTGATTACTCATATCCATTCTGGTATTTATTATCCATGAGGTTCTCAAGGTCTTGCACACTTACACAGCTCACTTGTATTCATCTCAGTATTTTCTGTCAACAGATCAGCATCCTGTACAGTATCATCACATATAAAGATTTGAGCTTCTCTTTGATTCAATTTAGGACTTTTCTGTTCATTTGAAAATAACATTTCTTGATATCGTAATTCTGTTTGTGGTTGAATCATACATTTTATATTTTATATTGTCATATCCAACTAACACCATCTTATGACTTTTACAATCAAGTTTCTTTCTCAACTGATCTGGCACATGAACATATCATTCACACCCAAATACTCTGACATGATCCAAGCTAGGTTTTACATCCTAGCTCCACAACTCCATGGGTGTGATATTTGGTGTCTGACTTGAAAATGTGCGATTTAATAAATAAACAGCACAGTCCACTGCTTCTGCCCATAGGTATAGTGGTACTTTACGGGCATAAAGCATGGATCTAGCACTTTCAACTATAATTCTAATCTCTCGTTCCGCCCGGCCATTCTGTTCAGGTGTGTAAGGTGCACTGAACTCATGAGAAATACCCTCGTTCTCAAGATATTCCTTAAACTCTTTACTTGTGTACTCTCCACCATTGCCGGAATGTAATATACGTACACTGTGTGAGAATTTATTTTTAATAACCGCATTATATTTCTTAAAACAATTTAATACCTCATATTTATTCCATATAAAGTATACATATCTGAGACTTGTAGCAGCATCTTTAAATATAACAAAATATTTCATACCTTGTACAGATGGCACACTAAATAGTCCACAAACATCACTGTATATAACATCACCTGGCTGCTGTGGTCCTCTATTTGATTTGTGGAAAGGTTGACGGGCATTCTTGCCATAAGTACAGCCCTCACATACAAAGTTGTCACAGTTTGATAAGTCCACACCAGTGATTATATTATTTTTGCACATTTTCTGTATTTCTTTGACATTTATATGTCCCAGGCGTTCATGCCATGTTTTAAGATTCAATTTTTGAACAACATTACACACTGGATTTTGAATAGTTTTAATTTTTAACTCATATAAATTGTTGCTTTGTAAGGTTGCACAATTTTATTGTTCTTGTAAATCAAAGCATTAATGTGTTTCTTTGCATATGTTATAACCTTGTCTTGTTACTACTCCTTCAGAAAATAGGTTTCTTTTAACTTTGGTACATATAAAACATTTTTCAAGATACTTGTCTCCCACTGTCCATTGACACATTTGTTTATCAAAACATTTCCTTCACCAAGTACTTCTAATGCTTCTTGGTTTCCAAGTTTTAGTGGTGATCTCGTATACAATTCAACAAAATTTTCACGTATATAAGACATGTGAGCAGAGGCACCACTGTC
>JACEII010000216.1:77045-88154 GCA_014332785.1 Antheraea mylitta
TGTTAGCGACGCGTAGAATAGTAATAATATATTGGCACGCGCGTGTCACGCATTGGTCTGGCACCGCGTACCGTGCTGTGAGGACGATTTGAATAGGGTCATTTTAGGAACTTTAATTAGTGTTTTTTTGTATAATTAATTAAGATATTGTCGTAATTTGATAATAATAATTGTTTTTATATCAAAAGGCACGTATAGGTATAAAAATCATGGTATAATGTTAATATTTGTAAAAGTAAACATTGATAAATCGTAATTCGCAAATTCTCGAAAATTATTGAAATTCAACTTATTTTTGTGTAAATCATGTTTAGGATAATATATTATTCAATAATATCAAAAATTTATATAATTAAATTGCTCAGAAAAGCCAGAAAAGGCCTTTATAGAAATTGGAAAAATCGAGAATTGCTGTAGAATCGCATGTTTTTATTGTATAACTTTTTAGTCGTTCTAGGTATAATCTAGGTAATTATTGTATTATATAGAGCTTTTCGAGACGAATACAACCATGTATCACACATATAGTTGTAAATTATAGATATAAAGATATTTTAGAAAATGTACAAAATTTATAGTAAAAATAAGAATCGAAATGTTAAAAAATTGTAAATGTTGACGCGGTTCTCATTAAGGTATAGCCGCCGACTACTAAAGCTCGTCGGCGGCCGATACAAATCGTGGCAGGTTCATAGCAATCAGACCATCTTCATACGAACGGGAAGTCAATCGCTACATCAAGAGTCTTCGAGTATCTGCGGAAATCTTCGGGTTCATCAAGTTCATCAAGTTCATCGTGGTTCATCGAGTCATCGTACATCAAGTATCGCCGTACGTCGCGTCTTCGCTCGTCGAGTCGTCACGTCACGCCGCTTCGAGTCTACGCTGCGTATCGAGGTGCTGCCCCTCCTCAAGGCAGATTAGGGTCACGGGTCTGATTGCGTTCGTCCTGCGTAGTGTCTGCGACCTGTACCCGTGTACAGAGAGCGCTGTAACGCATGTGTTAGTTACGTATAGTACTGTAAGGACTATTGTAAGGACAATTTGTGAGTATAAATAAATTCCCCTGTTTTGTGCGAAACGTGCAGTTTGGCATTGCCCGCCAGCGTCCCGGATCCTTTCCCTCTACCCCTCACCTCACCCCTCTCCTTGTTTTCCTACCCCTCCTTCCCCTAGCGCTTCCGACTGGGCCCGGTTGGGGGTGCCAGGGGTTCATCCCTCACGGTGTAAGCGTTGGTCCATCGAGCCGGATTGATTGTTCGGTGGCCTTCGTCCGTTACATGGTTTTTGGTCCTTCGAGGCGGATTGATTGTTCGGTGGCCTTCGTCCGTTACACCTGTTCTTTTGTACGGAACAGAGACATGGTGTACTTATAGAGCAGATTTTAAAAAGCTTGACATATTTCTTCTTAGATGTCTTAGATCTATCATGAAAATAAAATGGCGCAGGACCATATATCTAACACCGAAATCCTGCGTCGTTCCGGAGTCCTTGGAGCACTACTTATACAGTATCAACTGAGATGGTGTGGACACATACTTCGCATGGATGACCGTCGCTTGCCAAAAGCAGTCTTTTACTCCGAGATGGCAAAGGGTAAACGGAAACACGGTGGTCAGCATCTGCGTTATAAAGATGTGTTTAAAAGACATTTGAACGCTTGCAGTGCTGATTATACGTGTTGGGAAAATCTCGCTTTACAACGGTCGGCTTGGCGCTCTACCATCTTTAAAAGTGTTGCAAGGTTTGAGGCTAACCGATTGCAAACAATTGACGACAAATGCCGAGTACTAAAAGATAGACTGAAATTTTCATACACGTACACATACAATCAAAATGGCCAGCTCTACTGCTCTGTATGTGATCGGGTTTTCAAGAGCAAGTTTGGTTTCGCAAGTCACATTAGGGCCCACGCTCGAAAGAAATGAAACATTTTGGAGTCGCCGTCATCGAAATCGATGAGGAGGACTATAATTTATTTTATTATTATTGTGAGCATCACACAAGAGAGGTGCTAATGAAATAACAAGCTATGTTTACAAATTTATTGAAACCATGCTATCTAAAAGTTTCAAAGATTATAATCTAGTCTGACTATGGCTAAAATCGTAATAGATCTTTTAATTATATGTATGCTTATTACAAATTTAAGATAAGTATTGCTTTTCGTTTTCCGAGTGTTGATTATACACAAAATAAAGGAGACCACATACATGCCTTAATGGAAAAAAATTAAGGCCAATGTAATCATACACGTGATCAGTGGTATGCTGCGTTTCGATAGACCAAAACAGATTGAAAGCCCTACAGGTGTTACGGCCTCTGTCAAGAACGCTCTCGCCGTCGTCGTGAGCGGTCGTATGCGTACGCTGTGCAGCTGAGTCATACCTCCCCTCGCGCACAACGTTCGTCGCGCAGCCTAGGCGGTGAGCTGATTTGCGACGCCTCCGTCGCTATGGCTACCACACCGAGCGGCAGCAATGACCAAGGTCCTTCTGAGGGCCGTCGGATGATTACCAACACACCACTGACCACACGCTCGAACACGGACACCGATCTCGCACACATAACGACATCCCGCATACCCATGGACACTGAACCAGCCCACACGATAACCACACGCACTCCCACTGGAACACAGCCACGACCAAGACCTCCCCCGGCATCCCCTGACAAGGAGCCGGTACAAACACACGAGAGAGCGCTTGACCGTTACACACAAGACCTATACTCACTAGCACTGCTCGTAGGAACTGAAGTTTTTTCTGAAGAAATGCTGAAGTGGATGGCCATGCTATTACGCATCCGAGAAGCGCAGAGGGCACGCAAATTAAGCCAGAAGACGAACTCGCACTGAAACAGGCGCTGAGGGGTGTAATCGACCCACCAGAGATCCCCAAACATGTTCTGAAGAAAAGCCCGCGGGGCAGAGCCGAGAGAAGGAGACGGGAAGATGATGACGTCGACCTGAGTGAGAGGCGCGTCAAACCTCGCACTCTCACATTCCCCCGGGCAAGGCAGTCCTCATCCAGCAGCTCGGAAAGCGACTCCGAGAGTGAATCTGATAGCGACAGCCCGCCCCAGCAAACCAGCACAAATACTGCCGCAACTATAACACAAACAACTCTTACACAAATGCAGGAGAATACCGCTCAAACACAACCACCCGACACGAGAAAGCTCACAAGCTCCAAAGCAGGCTCACACGATTACACAGGCCAACACAAGTGGGGCGGGGGAAGCGCCCCTCCAGCCCCAGCGCCCGAGAACACACTAAGCGGCAAGGGCGACCGTTAGTTTGTAAATTCCGCCCCAGCAAACACAACAAACCCGAGAAAACAAGGATAACACAATGACAGTGATACAGACGCCAACACAACCGCCTACGCGGACAACAATACAAACAGCTGCACAACCCACGCAACTTCGTCCGCCCTCACAAGTCGAAACACAAGTTAGTAAACAATCAGTGAATACACTCCGTAGAGAAAAGGTAACGCTTAAGTCTCCCGTGCCGGCCTCGTACGCGGCAGCGGCTGCCCCCCGCGCCCCTACGCGAGCTACCTCAAAGTCGCGCGCGAGCGCGACAGCGGATCCCCAAAACCAGACGACGCAATCGACCAATGAGAGCGCTACAAAAGACTTGGGCGTAACCGCCGACGTTTCAACCGCTACTATCAACAGAGAGGCCACGATTATTATCGAAAAACCCGCAATAAAATATCCTCCGATTGTCATAGAAGTGTTGAATGATTGTGTTCATCATTTAGCGGAGATTGCCCGACGACTGGGGAGATCGGCTAACGCCCGGCCCTTCGGGAACGGCGTGCGTTTCCTCCCAGAAAGTGAAGAAGAGTACCGACTGATTCAGCGGTATCTCAACGACATCGAAGAAACGGCGGGAGTAAAATGGTACTCATACTCCCTGCCAGAGGAACAACTACTGAAGGTGGCCATCAAGGGCCTCTCTCCCACAATAGACCCCGAAGTACTGAAAGACGCACTTAGACAAAAGGGCTTAAGCCCCGTGCTTGCCAAATACATTCCGGCAAGAGGAGGTCGCCCCGGCGGCGTGTTTTACGCAGCGTTCACACGCGAAGCCGACGCCCCCGCTCGAGTGTACAACATAGATGAACTGCTGCACTTTAGAGGCATAAGGATTGAGGCCTGGCGCGGGAAGACTGGTCCCGCCCAGTGCCACAAGTGCCAGCAGTTCCAGCATAGCTCCTATAACTGCCATCGAGACCCCAAGTGTGTGAGATGCGGGGGCCCACACATAGCACGGGATTGTGATCGAGCTAGGGACCTGCCGCCGATTTGCGGAAACTGTAACGGCCCACATCCGGCCAATTACGCTTCATGCCCAGTGTATAAGAGAGAGGCCCGGAAAAAACGGGCCTCCACAATAGCCATACACAATGCACAACAAAGACGCCCGCCTACTGACACAATCAGAAATCAAGACCGGACCCTGACGACGCACAATGTGGTGCATGAAGCAGCGCAAGCGTCACTCATGGCCCCAGCCAATGACGCTAGACTCCCACACACCCTGAAAATTGCGGGGGCGGGGAAAAAACGCCAACGCAAACATAAGTCCAAGACGCAAAGACCAGAAAACTCCGAATCGGAAGATGAGCTCATCGTAAGAGCAAACAGCCTATCAGCGGCCTCTAAAATCTCCAAAAAGCTCGGAATAAGCAAAGAGATACGAAACCAACTCATGAAAGAGCTCAGCAAAGCTTTAACTAAACATGAATAATACACCCTTAAAAATAGCTTATTGGAACGCCCAATCAGTCAGAAGGAAAAAGAGGCTTATACAATATTTCCTACGAGAACACAATGTTGACATCTTGCTCGTATCAGAGACGGATGACGACTGAGCGAGATGTCGAATGGTTAACACAAAAACTAACCAATTGCATTCAGACAGCAGCAGATCGATCATCCCGGACTATCCCGACAAAAAGAGACTTACCACCCATTCCGGCAAAAATAAAACAGCGCATCGAGGAAAAAAGAAGGCTCAGAAAACTCTGGCAGAGGTCCAGATGTCCCGCCACCAAGACTAGATTAAATAAGGCGATCGAGGACGTCAAAACACTACTTGACGCCCACGCAAACCAATCATGGCAGCTACACTTAGACACTGTAGGAGAGAGTGTGCCTTCCCTGCATAAGCTTTGCCGGAGCTTATCGAGTCGAAGAGAGACAACTTGTCCCCTGTTGGCCCAAGGTCAGCTCCATTTCTCAGCGCAAGTCAGAGCCGAGATCTTCGCGAACGCCCTAGAAGCGCAGTTCAGCCCGAACCCGGCAACTGACGCACAACACAACGAGACAATTACTCGATTTGTGCAGAGCTACCCGCCGCCGGTGAGCGGCCTTACTCCCACGCGCGGCGAGCCCGCATTCTACATCACACCAAGATCGGTACAAAGGGCCTTGCGAGGGCTAAATCCGCGGAAAGCCCCGGGTGCCGACAATATAACCAACTCCATGCTGCGTCATCTACCAATGAAAGCGATTGCAACGATTACGCGTCTTTACAATGGAATACTGAGAACCGGACACTTCCCAGAAAGCTGGAAGCTCTGGATCATTATAATGATCCCGAAAGCGGGCAAAAATACACAAGATCCCAGCAACTATCGCCCTATCTCTCATTATTAAACACCTTGTCAAAAGTCTTTGAGAAGCTTGTCCTGGCGGCGCTAAAGCCGGCTATACAGCTGCGGTCAGAACAATTTGGATTTCGAGCGGGCCACTCGACGACATTACAACTCGCCCGTGTGATGGATATGGCCCTGAAATGCCATACAAAAAAGGAGTACGTAGCGACCGTATTCCTCGACATCCAGAGCGCCTTCGACCGAGTATGGCACGAGGGGCTCCTGTATAAATTAGCCACCACTACTAGAATCCAAGATCGCCTGTATAAAACTCTAAAATCGTTTCTCACAAATAGAAAAGCGATTATTAGAGTAGAAGGACTTACATCACGGGAGATTCAACTGACCGCGGGGGTGCCACAGGGCAGCTGTTTATCTCCCTTATTATACGCCGTGTACACAGATGACATCCCGGTAAAAGGAAAGGCGGAGCTGGCCCTGTTTGCAGATGACACCGCCTTCATGGCAACATTCATGAACCGCAAAAGGGCAGCCGCTCTACTCCAACCTACGCTCGACGCTATTCCTGAGTGGCTTAAAAATTGGCGGCTCACAGTTAATGTGAGCAAAACACAAGCTCTCATCTCTAGACCAGCCAGGGAACAACCCCCGCCGCTAACACTTCAAGGGGAAGTTATCCCATGGCAGGAGAAAATTAAATACCTTGGCATAATTATTGAAAAGAATTTTACCCTGAAACACCAAGCAGCAGCAGCACCATCTAGCGCAAGAAACGCGCGGAAAGCGTTACGTCCGATCTTGGGGTCTAGATTGCCTCTCCGAACCCGGATAGGCATCTACAAGGCATATATACGATTTAGACTGACGTACGCCGCCCCCGCGTGGTACGGATGCCTCGCACCCTCGCAAAAGGAACATTTGGAAAAGTTCCAAAACACCTTAAGAATGCTTGTATCAGCCCTGCGATATGTGAGCAATAAAACTATCGCGCGAGACTTACAAGTCGAGAGTCTCGATAACTTCATAAGACGCCTAGCTACAAAAATGTATAACAAGGCGGACGCATCGGACCACCCCCACCTGAGGGGCTTTGCTCCGTTACATGCAAGGCCGCCTGAACAAGAACCCCATCGAGAACGCCCTATAATATCAAGCAGAAGGTCAAGAAAAATTACATGTAGGCCACAGCTCAGAGAGCTCGTTACGCGAGACAGCAACACAAGCCAGAGAGGTGAACCCCTACAAGAAGGAGCTCAGCCTCGAAAATTAGACCCGACCGTTGAAGCGGCCTGCGTAAACACTACCGCAAGAGGGGTCACCCTGAAGCGGTTTCCCCGCACCCCGCCCCCCCCCCTCGCGGGGGAGGCGTGGGTGCGAGAAGAGCCCGGCGGCGGCCTCTGTCGTAACACGGTCTGCAAGCAGCCCACACTCCGCACGCACGTCAACTCGTGACGACACACCGCGAGCCCCGTAGGCGTCGACTCACCACGACTATTCGCACCGAAACATTACCCTCGCGCGCCTGAGCACGCACCTCTCTGGACACTCGGACTTTTAATTGGAATCTGTCGACTTGTTGTCAATATACATATTATACACGGAATTTAACTTATAGTATATAGTAACCAGCAAGTATACATGAAACATAACAGAGCTATCGAAGCGCAATCAGAAGTTTCACAAGAAATAATTCTAGATATGGAGCTTCGTTGGCCCCTTATAAATAAATTTGATAGCCACGTTCCAGATAATGAGATTGCTTTCTGGCTTGGATTTCATTCATCAAGTACGGAGCATGTAGACGCTTTAGATAGAAAATTAATGAATGTCAGTGTGCCAGAAACAGAAGAAAAGTTCGAATAAGAAAAAAAAAGAACAATGGAAATCTTGGCATTTATTTCGCTATATATATTACACTGTCACGTTCTGAACAGCATTTATACTCGAGACGCGACACGAGCAATATGTATATCGTGTTGAAGTACAATCGTTTTCGAATACAAGATTTTACCAGAGCCTAAGTGATAGAACAGAGCACCGGTACAAGTGTGGGCAAGTGAGTACGTCGAGCAACACCAGGTCATGAGACTCTCATGCAAAACCCTAATAACATACAGGGGGGCCTATATAAAAATACAGAACCACAATCAGGAGAGTCTGGCAGAGATCTCTCAATCGGCCCCTAATTGATCCAACATCAAACCAGATACAGGGAAAAGAGAACACCATCTCCATAGCGTTGCACCGTTGAACACGTGCATTATACATCACGCAACTGATTACGGGCTCTCTGTGAGACATCAATACGTGACCTCAATACTGAGCGGCTGACGATCGCTCACGCGACTGACCGAAGTAAATACGTCCGAAGGCACGTAAATGTGACGTCAGACAAGGTCAAAATCTCGCAGGAAATCCGCTAGTATATCAGAATCTCAGGGTCCAGCATTCGATACGCAAATCGTCACAAAGAGACAACACAACACGATAACGAAAGGGAAGATACCCACCCGAGCACGGTAGCTTTACCCAGCGGTAATATTGACTTCACCGAAGACCACCAAGCGAGACTACAGAAAACGCATAGCATCAGCGTGTAGCAAGCAAAAAAAGACAAATGTATTTTATCACTTCCACTAAACATTATATAAAAACTAAATAATCTAGTATAGAAAACTACTAAATTTTATTATAATACAATAGCCTCAGCTCGCGATTTCGTTCGCGTGGAATAGTTATTTTGGGCTAACGATAAGACGCAGCGGAAGCTCTCAAGAAAAAAAAACGATTTTTAAACATTCTTTATTGGTGCTCCGCTCCTATCCGCCTATAACCATCCTCGATAAATGAGGTATATATAAAATTGAAAAAAAAATTCAATTCGGACCAGTAGTTCCTAAGATTACCCCCTACAACGTCACTGTTTATGGAGACTGTGTAAGACTGTTAAGAGGAGACTGTGTAAGATTTTTTATCTGTGCAACTTCACTTGTCGAAAATATATGGATAAAAAAGAAGTGTGCGTTTGCTTTTGTACGATATCAAATACAGTTCATTATACAAGAAGTAAACATTGGTCCTATCGAGCCAGCAAAATTGACTGCGAAAATAAAAGCTGCGCAATACAAGTCCGGCAAGTCTAAATACAACGAGGTATACACGGATGCGGATCAGCCGCCATTACATCTTACAATTGCATCCATGAAAACAAGTAACACCGCAATTTTGTGTCTAGTCGGCGCTAGCGTTCCTGCCGAAGCGTCATCAAGTTTCGTCCAATCGTGGCGCGCCAGGCTGTTGTGAAATAAAAAAAAGTTGCGTTCCCATTGGTGCGCTGAAACCGTAAGGTTGGTGCACTTGTGCGTAGCAAGCAGCGTTCGTCACGCTCCCTAGTGAATCACATCTACAAAGCTAGTGTTAAAGAAAATAAATAAATATCGTCAGCCATTTTATGCATGAATTTGGCGTGTGTAAGCGTTGAATTATTGTTACTGTAACGATACAAAATTATATTAGTTATAGTTAGTATAGTCAATTATAAAAATGGAGGATGAGTTAAAAAAGCTGCGTGTGTGCAGAGGTTATTCTAAAGGTACGATAACTAGATTATGTTCATTTGTTGCCGATAGTAATGAGTTGAAAATTAGTTCGATTGAAGCATTGATAACCAAGCGTGATAGGTTATTATTGGTCTTTGCTGAATACGAAAATTATAATAAGAACATCTTGACGTTAGATTCGTCAGATACGGAGGACATAGGGGAAATTGAAAACAAATATTTCCAGTGTCTAACAGTTTTAAACGAAAATATTAAATTAAAAAATTGTAATAAGCAGGAGGTAGTCTCGGAGTCAGGTAGCAGTGGTATTTTGAGAGCGAAATTGTGTAGACCGGTGAAGCTGTTAAGACCTTGCTGGGTCAACAGCGTAGACATTTCGAAAAAGAGAGCGAAATTGCCAAGCATTAATATTCAAAATTTTACGGGGATATATTCTGAATATGTTCCATTTATTGATATTTTGAAATCACTTATTCATAATGATAAATCCCTGGACAACGTCCAAAAACTGTATTACCTGAGATCGTTTCTGCAGGGCCAACCTTATGAACTGATCAAAAACCTACCTCTTACTAGCGAAAGTTATGAAACGGCGATGCACTTATTAAATAAGCGGTATTATAACAAATACAAAATAGTTAACGAGCATGTTAACAGCCTATTGGACTTGGAAAAGTTAACCAAGTTCCCTAGTGCTAACGAAATTAGAAATTTCGATTTTTACTACTATACTACTTTACTATTATACTAGAGGCACTAACGCGACAGGTGGCCCAACTTACGAATCAAGTTGCTGTCTTGACTATTCAGGTCAGTCACCAACCCAGACCTCGTGAAAGGTGTGAACAAAATCGTCATAGCCGATCTTCAAAACGCTCAGAATAGAGCTATCGGAAATTCCCGATTTGCTGGTTTCACAATAAATTCGGTGTCAACTCTAGACGATGCATTCCACCGTGCAATGTAAAAGTGGGAAGCTCGTCGGGCAGTCAATGTTAGCGACAGTTGATTGCCGTGGAATTTTGGGTTCGCCTGTTCATTACTAATTTTACGTGAACAGTTTTTAGTGGAGACGGGAAGTGACGTAAGCGTATATAGAATATCCGCACTTCGTGAACGTCGTTCAAAGACGTCGTACCAGCCGAGTGCTGCTAATGGTTCAGTTAATGATATGTATGGTTATATTCATTTAAATTTAGGCTTACGCCGAGATATCCCCTGGCGTTTCGTAGTAGCTAATGTTACTAAACCCACCATTGGTGTAGCGGCGTTGCCCCCTCTTTAGGCAGAATCATCACGTGGTCTGATCGCTTCACTATGCCTAGTGTCTCTCTACTCGTGAACAAAAAGCGCTGTAACACGAGTGTAAATAAGTTAGTGTGTTAAATACTATTGTAAGTACAAATGTTGTGAGTATAATAAATTCCCCTCCGAACAGTGTATGTACCGGGATACTAAGCGAACGTGCAGGTTGGTGTTGCCCGCCAGCGTCCCGGATCCTTCCTCTCTCCTTGTCTTCCTACCCCGAGTGCCTACAACTGGGCCCGGTTGTGGGTGCCCAGGGGTCCCATCACTTATAGTTGTAACTGCTTCACAGTGCTTAACCCTTTCAGACCAGGTGTACACAACTGTACACATATAATATAAAAATAAATTTAAGTCTTAATTTCACATTTTTGCAACTAAAAACGGTTGTGTTCATTAGTTCACATAATAAACTACCGAAAACGTTATTCCCAACGCCATCTCTTAGCGTTTAATGAGAGTTTTTGGCAAGTTATGACCAGTAGCCGACCGAAGTTTGCATTGTGCAGGTAAGTTCATTATTTTATTTCTAAAAAGTAGAAAATATCAAAGTATATGTAATGAAATATTTATAGGTCGATGTGTTATATTGTTTTCGTCATATTTTACAT